>JAMBLF010000757.1:0-199569 GCA_030578115.1 Leucoptera coffeella
TGGCTTACACCTGTCACATTGAGTACTGGCTATCTGGTCAAGACGTGGGTTCGAGTTGGCCATAGATATACTACACTTTAACCCGTGTCAGGTTGGTTATTGGTTGTTTGTGTATGGTTTGATAGAAAAAAAAGTTATATTGTTATTTTAATAGCATAGTAATTAATTATTATTTATGTTAATTTATTCTGTAAAGATATTGTGTAGAATATACATTCCTCAATTATAATTGAGTCGTAAGACAGATTACTTGTTTTAAAAGTGACAAAGATATTATGATGAGGGTAAACATCGTGAGGAAACTTGCCTATTCCTCCAAAGAGGTAATGGTTAACGTCTGTATACGGAAACATGGAATCTGTCATATTAGGTGCTGACTATATTGTGAAAAGTGGATTTATGTAACTAAAATTATCCTTCGCAAGAGCGGAAATGGACACGTGAACTTTAGACTTTCCCACTAAGGAAATTGGTCTCAAATTATATGTAATAAGAACATGGCCAAAAGTGGAACTAATGCCGCCATTTTGAAAAGTTAATTTTGACAGTTATGTAATGTCAGTTGGTTACTATGGCAACCAAACATAAATTGTAGCACAAATAATTATGTTCTATAATTACAACTATTGTAATAGTATGTTTGTACATATTATTATTATATACGAAAATGGCCATCTTACCTGTACATTGAATACTGACTATCAGGGACCCAAGTCTATTAAAGCATTTTAGCTCAATTGTAGTTCAATATTAATTCAGTAACAGTGTGAAATTGGTAGATTAGGCAATGACAATTTTTACCTTAAAAATGACGCAAATTGACACTTTTGTTATTCCACGACCAATTTCACACTGTAGTGTACTAAAATGAATTTGAAGTGATATTTTGATTAGCCATTAGTGGATTTGGGCCCCTAGTTAACACGTGGATTCGAGGTGGCCATAATAGAATCACTAACTCCGCAGTTTCAAAGATTGATACTTGATTTACCTTGCAAGAGTAATGGCCGTGAATGTTTGTATATTAGTACCTATATACGGCGATGGAGTATCAACCTGTCAGATATTGATTATCCAGTAAATAAAAGTGGGCTAAAAGTGGCCAAAAACCTTGGTAATGACGATAATAGTCATTAAAACTTGACTATTATAAATTGATAATATTAGTTAACTATGCATGTAGAAAATTGATTTATTTTATATAAATAATATTAATGTTAATTCTGTTGCACATAATTATGTTTTTATATAATTTTTTTAATTGTAAAGGTTAGGGTTAGTTGTAAGTTATTTATGGAATTATTTTAATAAATAAATAAATACATATCTTTTTGAAATAAATCTTTTATTACTAATACAAATTAAAGACATTTTTATGTAGTAATTTAACGTAGCTCAGTTATTTGGGCTTTACTCTGTATCAGTGGGTACAGGATTCAAATCTTATTTGAGCATGTACCAATCAATGGAAATGAAGTTCAATGAATTTCTATGTACATTTTCTAAATATAAATACATTTATGAAATGTTTCGAATACTAAGGTGATGGAAAACGTCGTGAGGAAACCTACATGTTTCCCTAACATGTAATAGTTAGTGCTTGTAAATGGCGACACGGCTGACCACCTGTCACATTGAGTGTCAGTACTATCTGATTAACACGTGGGTTTGAGGTGGCCATAGAATAACTACCTTCGTAATTGTGGAGATGGATACCTGAACCTCTGACTACCCTGCAAGGGTTTTTGGTGTCACAAATTTAATGTAATAGTTTTAATTCTTCAGAAATAGTATGTAGGTTTACTGAAAGGCGGGTTATGTAAGTAATCTATAAATCCAAAGTGGAAGGTAGAGTTGACGCGGTGGCCGCGTAGAACTTATACAGATTAAAATGGAGACATTCTTCTCAAGGCGGGTGTTAGTAGTGAAGAACAGAAGAGCATGTATGAGAAGGTTAATGGGTGTGAGTGAAGCAAGAGAGATTGACACCCGTTCCAGGTGGCAATCGATAGGCCCTGTCTAATACTTTAGGGAAGAAGAGGCATCAATATAAAACAAACGCGTTCACGACAATTAACCCTTGCGGGGTAGTCAGAGGTTCAGGTGTCCATCTCCGCAATTCCAAAGGTAGTAATTCTATGGCCACCTCGAACCCACGTGTTAACCAGATAGTCAGTACTCAATGTGACAGGTGGTCAGCCATGTCGCCATTTACAAGCACTAACTAATACCTGTTCAGGGAACAAGTAGGTTTCCTCACGATGTTTTCCTTCACTGTAGTATTCGACGCATTTCGTTTATGTATTGTTATTACGAAAGTGTACATACAAATTCATTAAACTTCATTTCTATTGGTACATGCTCAAGCGGGATTTGAAACCTGTACCACTGATACAGAGTCAAGCCCCAAACAACTGAGCTACGTCGAATTACGTCAATATATATATTACCAATTCAATACTGATTGGGGACTAGAAAATTGCTAGTAGTTGCATTTCAGCCGGCAACTTCGTAAGTAACATCGTAATTTCGGAATTGGATACGTGAGCCTCTGATTACCCCACAAGGTTTAATAGCTATGGTAAGGTAAGGTAAAAGGCGCCTGAGGTCTATAAAGACATTTATATAACTCTTTGTATATATGACGACCTCCGTGGCGCGATCGGTTAGACACCTGAACGTTTGTCTTTCAATATGTAATTTTATGACTCTTGTGTTGAATAATCAAAACAGTCAATGTATGAAATGACATCCATTATATATTTGAAATGTCTATTTTATAATAAAATTATTATAAAATTTTGTTACTAATACATACATACACATCATACATGGGCCGGCCACGTCTGTCTTAGGACCGACGACCGTTGGAGCAAAGCGGTTCTCGAATGGCCGCCACGTCTCGGTAAACGTAGTGTAGGACGCCTCCCTACTAGATGGACCGATGACCTGAAAAAGGTCGCTGGTAGTGGCTGGTCACAAATGATCGTGTTTTGTGGCATACCCTTGGGAAGGCCTACGTCCAGCAGTGGACTGACATAGGCTGGTTGATTGATTTACATATGTGCCCTTCTCTCGTACGACGGCAGTATAGTTTTAAGAGATTCGCGATTTATACTCATGATTAATAACTAACGGGACTTATCGCGTATGTTTTTAAATAATAAAGTTAAGTAAAGGCAGACATTCTGCCCGTGACCATGGCTGCTGCAACGTAGCCGAAACGTCGGGTTAATAAAGGTAACTTTATTATTTAAAAACATACGCGATAAGTCCCGTTAGTTATTAATCATGACGGCAGTATAGGCAGAGACTATCGATCACCACAGGGAATGATCGGAAAAATATGTATGTTAGACGAAAAGACATACATACATACATACATACACATCATACCCGATTCCCTGTAAATGTGTCTAATTGAACCCTATTGTTTCCAGCTGCCATACGCAGAAGCGGCGCTATCCCAGTATGTCCGAAAGCCGTTTGACTTCTCCAACCCCTACCCGTTTCTGCTGGTGAATATCGGCTCTGGAGTGTCAGTACTCACCGTGAGAGGGCCTAAGCAGTTCGCCAGAGTTAGTGGAACTAGGTAAGGAGTATACATACACATACATACATACGCTTCACGACTTGTGTATACACACTCCCTTTTTTATTATGGCGAGGTAGTCA
Organism: Leucoptera coffeella; assembly: GCA_030578115.1. Classification (NCBI taxonomy): domain Eukaryota; kingdom Metazoa; phylum Arthropoda; class Insecta; order Lepidoptera; family Lyonetiidae; genus Leucoptera; species Leucoptera coffeella. Next base: position 3,676 of record JAMBLF010000757.1, read on the forward strand.
GAGGCTTCCGAAATTTCGAAGGCATGTTAGGTATGGGTCATTCGAAGCCCGCGTTTCACTAGATAGACAGAACCCGACGTGATAGGTAGTGAACCGTATCGCCGTATATAGGCATTGACTATTACCTATCCTGAGGGTTAGGTAGGTTTCCTCACGATGTTTTCCCTCACCTCATATATTACTAAATAATAATAATATTATAGGGCAATATTACACTAATTGAACTAGCTCCTTGGTAAGTTCATTTAAGACTTGTGTTAAGGGTACTAGTCGACGTATATTTAAGAAATGTATACATATTATATATAGATAAATACATATATAGCATGTATAATCAACGACCAGACTGGAAAGCAGAAGAAAGCGTAGTTCTTAATTCTACCTCCACCGGGAATCGAACCCAGGACCTCACGATTAACGTTCAGGCGTCTAACCGACCGCGCCACGGAGGTCGTCAATATATATGTTAGCGGCCAAACCCGATTTCAGGACAGACTAGTTTGGCCTAGGATAAACTATTTTGGCCGGTAACAGTTGGGTTAGGTTACCGGGCAAACCCGATTTTAGGACAAACTAGTTTAACCCTAAAATAGGGTTTGGCTGGTAACATATGTGTATATTGACACTTAACGGCGCACTTTGTCTTAAACGCCATTTAGCAAACTTTACAGGAGAGAGGTTTAGAGTTGAAAAAGTTGTGAAAAGCAGAAAATATCAAATAAGTTTTACCGCCTAGACGCCAAAAAAATTCGTCATCATTTCGCCACCAATTGACACAGAACAAAAAAAAGAATCGAGCTGTATATTTTACGCATTTTGCCAAAAATGGCGTTTAATCCAAGTGCGCCGTTAGGTGTCGATATATATGTATACAGATACACGCCATATTGAAAAAGGGTGACTTAAGAAGTACCTATAACCGTCGAGTGTGTAAGAGAAGATGTATGAGTGTCAATGAAGCGAAAGTGGTCTATCAGGATCGGGACAAATGAGGATCCGTGATCTCTGCCTACCCCTCTACAGGGAATCAGGCGTGATGTGTATGTATGTATGTAGGTTTCGAGTTTTAAAAGTTGTCGTGAAAAGCAAAAATATACAATATTTTTTACCGCCCACACGCCAAAAAATTCGTCGTTATTTCGCCATGAAACCAACACCAAACGACGCAGAAAAAAAATTAATCGAACTATATATTCAACTCAATTTCGCTAAAAATGGCGATTACGCCAAAAGCGCCGTTAGGTGTCGATATATATGTATATTCTGATATACGCCATGATGAAAAATGGTAACCTTAGAAGTACCAATAACCGCCGTGTATAACCGCCGTGTGTGTATGAGTGCAAACGAAGCGAAAGTGGCCTATCAGGATCGGGACAAATAAGGATCCGTGATCTCTGCCTACCCCTCTACAGGGAATCAGGCGTGATGCGTATGTATGTCTTTTCGTCTAACATACATATTTTTCCGATCATTCCCTGTGGCGATCGATAGTCTCTGCCTATACTGCCGTCGTCGTACGAGAGAAGGGCACATCTATCATATAATTGGGATTAAAGTTTCTACCATATTCTACTTCATAGTGTGGAAACCTATTGTATGCCTATGGTATCACCGAATTCCTTGAAGATAAAATTCTACAAAAAATTGAGCAGTTGTCCCTTTTTTCTAATTCTAAATATGTATATAATTCATATTTTAAAAAAATGTTACTTGTGCTTCTTACGTCGGCACTATACAGACGTAGAGGTGTGGATATATGTATGTACCAAGGAGTAATGAATAAGAGGAGTGGGCCTTACGCAATATTTGTATGGAAACTAGCGTGGCATTACGCGGGGTGAAACGAGGTACACGAGATAGTGGGGACATATCACAACTAATTAAAACACGGCATCGGCCAATCAAATTAGGTATCTTCTTTCTACTACACATTTTTATCCTCGCACCAATTAAAACACGCCATTTGGCCTCCGCACCGCTCCTTTCGCCGGGTCCTCTTTATATTTAGTTCGTGGTATGCACACACGAACCACCTACCCTAATACGAGTACTTTGATTTCTCCCATCTAACATACACATACACATGACGACCTCCGTGGCGCGATCGGTTAGTCGCCGGAACGCTAATCGTGAGGTCCCGGGTTCGATTCCCGGTGGAGGCAGAGTTAAGAACTACGCTTTTCTACTGCTTTCCAGTCTGGTCGTTGATTATATATGCTATATATGTATTTATCTATATATAATAAGTATATATTTCTTAAATATACATTGACTAGTACCCTTAACACAAGTCTTAAATGAACTTACCAAGGGGCTAGTGCAATTGGTGTAATAATGTCCAAATATTATTTATTTATTTATTTTTCCAGCCTGGGCGGCGGCACATTCCTAGGCCTGTGTTCGCTACTGACTGGCTGCTCAAGTTTCGAGGAGGCTCTCAACCTGGCTGCCAGTGGGGACAATGTCAGTGTGGACAAGCTGGTCCGCGATATATACGGTGGGGACTATGACCGGTTCGGACTGCCTGGCGACCTTGTGGCTAGCAGGTGAGGTGGTATAATTATATATTGCATATTGTCACACCAGTTATTTTTAAACACTCGCGATTTATACTCATTTTATTACGAGTAACTATGTGAGACCGGGTCATATCACGATAAATTTATAAAGATATCTGATTACCTTTATTTTGGCCGACGTTTCGACCCAGTTGCATAGGCCGTGGTCGCGGGTAGACTTCCGTGATATGACCCGGTCTCACATAGTTAATAAATTGTTACACCAATTGAACTAGGGCCCTTGCTAAGGGCAGTGATAGAAGTGCAGTCCCAGTAACTTTTTATAAGGTTTAAGTTTATAAGAACAAAAGAATTTTTTTTACATTTTAAAACTGGCGCCTCTATGCATTGTCATGGCCACTATACGTTCGCGTCCTTCGAGCGTTGACTGTACATTTAAGACTTGTGTTAAGGGTACTAGTCAATGTATATTTATGAAATATATAATTATTATATATAGATAAATACATATGTAAATCAACAACCAGACTGCAAAGCAGAAGAAAAGCGTAGTTCTTAACTGCCTCCACCGGGAATCGAACCCTCAAGATTAGTGTTCAGGTGGTTAACCGATCGCGACACGGAGGTAAAAAATGGAGTGTATATACACAAGTCGTGAAGCGTATGTTATGTATTTGTTACATATGTGAATGTATGTACGTAATTTTAGCTTCGGCCACATGTGTTCGGCGGATCGCAGGGCCAAGGTATCTCGTGAGGACCTGGCCAGGGCTACGCTGGTGACTATCACCAACAACATAGGCTCAATAGCCAGACTATGTGCGGTCAATGAGAAGATTGAAAAGGTGAGAAAGTTTATTATGACGATTCTGTAGAGAGATACTACATTACAATAAACGGGATAATAATACAATAATCATAGGAGGAGGTTGAGCTGTCTATCTCCGCAATTGCGAAGGTAGTTATGCTATGGCCACCTCGAACCCACGTGTTGACCAAGTCAGTACTCAATGTGATAGGTGGTAAGCCATTGCTCCATTTACAAGCACTGACTACCTGTTTGAGGAACAGGTTTTTTTACCCTCCGGTAGTATTCGATGCATTGCGCAAATTTATTTTTATTACGAAAATGTACATAGAAATTCATTAAACTTTATTTCCATTGCTCAAGCGGGATTTGATATACCCACTGATACAGAGCCAAGCCCCAAACAACTGAGCTACGTCGAATTATGTATGTAAATTATATATTTACTAGTGACCCGCTCCGGCTTCACACTGGTAAAAAATATATAGCCTACTCCACTATTTAATGGATCTTAGTATACATGTAAACCTTCCTCTTGAATCACTCTATCTTTTAAAAAAACCGCATCAAAATCCGTTGCGTAGTTTCAAAGATTTAAGCATACAAAGGGACACAGGGACAAAGAAAGCGACTTTGTTTTATACTATGTAGTGATATCTCGGTTATATTGCCTTGAATACTACGGTGAAGGAAAACATCGTGAGGAAACATACCTGTTCCCCGAACAGGTAATAGTCAGTGCTTGTAAATGGCTACACGTCTATTTATTATATTCAGTACTGACTATCGGGTCAACACGTGGGTTCGAGTTGGCCATATAATTACTACCTTCGCAATTGCGGAGATGGACACCTGAACTCTGACTTAATAATCCAGCATGCGTTGGTGGTTGTGAACGCGTTTGTCTTTTTGTCAATTATATTTCTTTATCATTAATAACTAACGTGACTTATCGCGTATGTTTTTTATATAATAAAGTTACCTTTATTAACACGACGTTTCGGCTACGTTGCAGCAGCCATGGTCACGGGAAGACTATTATATACGCTATAAACATACGCGATAAGTCCCGTTAGTTATTAATCACGAGTATAAATCGTGAATCTCTTAAAACTATATTTCTTTAGTTTCATTAATTTATTTATGTATGTATATATCTTTGCAGGTGGTGTTTTGTGGCAACTTCCTCCGCGTGAATCCGCTGTCGATGAAACTCCTGTCGTACGCGATGTCCTACTGGTCGAAGGGCGCTCTCAAGGCGCTGTTCTTGGAACATGAGGGGTGAGTGGTTGCTAGCACATCGCTTTAATACATTTCTTTATTTATTTACATTTCTCAAATAACACCATTACATGATTCCCAATACGGTATCATTGACAATACAATATACATACAATAAACAATTTACTAATAATTTACGTGTACCTAACGGCGCACTTGGCGTAAATGTCGTTTTATGGCGAAAATGAGTTAAATATATTGTTAATACATGACGATCTCGGTGGCGCGATCGGTTAGACGCCTGAACGCTAATCGTGAGGTCCCCAAGATTCCCTGTAGCAGAGTTAAGAAGTACGCTTTTCTACTGCTTTCCAGTCTGGTCGTTGATTATATATGCTATATATGTATTTATCTATATACAATAAGTATATATTTGTTAAATATACGTTGACTAGTACCCTTAACACGAGTCTTAAATGTACTTACCAAGGGGCTAGTTAAATTGGTGTAATAACATCCTACAATATTATTATATTATTATTATACATGTACCTAACGGCGCACTTAGCGTAAACGTCATTTTTGGGGAAAATGGGTTAAATATACAGTTCGATTCAATGTCATGATTAATAATAATAATATTTGGACATCATTACACCAATTGAACTAGCCCCTTGGTAAGTACATTTAAGACTTGTGTTAAGGGTACTAGTCAACGTATATTTAAGAAATGTAAACATATTATACATAGATAAATACATATAGCACACATAGCATATACAATCAACAGCCAGACTGGAAAGCAGAATAAAAGCGTTGTTCTCAACTGTGCCTCCACTGGGAATCGAACCCGGAACCCCACGATTAGCGTTCAGGTGTCTAACCGATCGCGCCACGGAGGTCGTCAAATAACATGGCCGTCGTAAATGACATGGTTTACCATCTGTCACATTGAGTACTGACTATCTGGTCAACACGTGGCTTCGAGGCACGCTAATTAAAAGTGACCTGAAAAGTGAAGTGAGTGAAGAGATATTATATCTCCGAGTTTCTGTTCACCCCGAAAGTATGTAAAATCACTACATAGTTTAAAGCAAAGTCGCTTTCTCTGTCCCTATGTCGCTTTGTATGCTTAAATCTTTGAAACTACGCAACGGATTTCGATGCGTTTTTTTTAATAGATAGAGTGATTCAAGAGGAAGGTTTATATGTATAATAACATCCATTAAATAGTGGAGTAGGCTATATTTTATACCCGTGCGAAGCCGGAGCGGGTCACTAGTATAATTATAAAAATGTATGCTGTTTTTGTTGCAGATATTTCGGTGCAGTGGGCTGTTTACTGCAATTCGACAATCCGTCTAGTAAATACTTCAATTCACAGGAGAAAAGGTGATAAAGGAATGATAAGTGATAACTATATGTATGTATAGGCAAGCCCTTACAAGGGGCAAACGTAAAGAGAATATAAATCAATATGTATTAAAGATCTACGATTTTGACTACCTCCGTGGCGCGATTGGTTGAACACCTGAACGCTAATCGTGAGGTCCTGTGTTTGATTCCCGGTGGAGGCAGAGTTAGGAACTACGCTTTTCTTCTGCTTTCCATTTTGGTTGTTCATTATATATGCTATTTATGTATTTATTTATATTTAACAAGTATATATTTGTTAAATATACATTGACTTGTACCCTTAACAAGTCTCAAATAAACTTGCCAAGGGGCTAGTTCAATTAGTGTAACTGTCCTAAATACTATTATTATAATGTACTTATCATTCGCTAACATCACGTGATCTTCCTAAATGAATCCTAAACATATTGATTTCTATTCTCTTTGCGTTTTGTCAATTTAGGGGCACAGAATTTTTGTTCGGGTTAGTAATAATGTTGATATAATATTACTCTTTAGACAACTTGAACATCTTAATGTATTAACGGTGAGAGAACAGTGACTATTATTTAGAATAGGCGATAGTCTACCTATATACTGTACTTGGGCTGGTCACGTATGCAAAAGGACTGATGGTCGCTGTAGCAAAAAAGTCCAAGAGTGGAGACCGCGTCTCAGTAAACGTAGTGTGGGGCGCCCCCCGGCAAGGTGGGAAGACGACCTGCGCAGGTTGGCCGGCATCGAATGGATGCGAACGGCCACTGACAGGGAGAAGTGGAATCATTTGGGGCAGGCCTATGCCCAACAGTGGATTCAGACAGGCTGATGATGATGATACTGTACTATGAAACACAACCTATCAAGTTTAGTGCTGACTATATGGTAAAAAATGGGTTTTTAACGTGTCTATGAGTTAACAAATACGCAATTGCAGATAATATATACAAGTGAATGTATAATTAGACCGAAAGTGATATTGAAAAAGGGTGACGTTAGAAGTACCTATAACGGCCGAGTGTGTATGAGTGTCAATGACGCGAAAGTGAATGGATGGAAGGATCGTGATAAATAGGAATCAGTGATCTCTGCCTACCCCTTTACAGTAAATAGGGCGTGTACTGTACTGACTATAGCCTATTTAAAATAATAGTCATTTTTCCACATTGTTTTCTCTTAGTAAAAAGTAATATTATATAAATATAAGTATACGGGATTAAAGATAGTGAAAATTTTAGTATGTGAATAGAAATTAATATATTATTATGTTCAAGAATATAGTAGGTATTTAAGTAACGTTAAAATATGTATCAGGTGGAAGGGCGGTTAACTAGGGGATGTCCTAATAAGACATTTACGCACACATAGACGAAATATTCAAAAGGATGACATTAGAAGTACCTATAACCGCCGAGTGTGAATGATAGTTAAGTAAAAGCTTGTAAATGGCGACATGGCTTACCACCTGTCACATTGAGTGAGTTGGTCAACACGTGGGTTAGAGGTGGCCATAGAATTACTACCTTCGCAATTGTGGAGATCGACACCTGAACGCGTTTGACTTTTGAATACATAATAGAGCAGAAAAACTATTTTTCCCATTAAAGAAATAGCTAGTTTAATTTAAGTACCTACACCGACGCATACACACTCGGCGGTTATAGGTACTTATGATAATTTGATGTATAAGGAAGTTTCTTCATACAAATTTTTTGTTAGTGTTTTATAGGGGTAAATTATTTTATGTAAACTATAATCAACGATTAAAGATATCATCTTTTTACATACATACATACATACTTTAATCATGTCCTTTCATTTCACATGTAGTGGACAGAATCTCAAAGACATAATATATCCTTGGTTCTATATCACATTACTATTGTATTATCTTTATTAGGGTTCTATTCACCCCAGAAGATTAAAGGTCTTATAGCGATAGGTTAGCAACATGTCACCAATGTTCCATTATGACATCGCAACCCCAATATTCATGCAAAACAGTGACCTAGGAGATATATCTCCGAGGTTCTGTCCACCCCGAAAGGGATATAAAGTACGTGAATATATGTATTTTTATAAAAAGGTGAATTTACGATAATGGGTATATAAATTGTATAATTTATGTTTTTAATATTAGGTGTTATTATAATTTTAAAAAGGGTTTAAAAGGGAATATAATTAAAAAACAATTGACATAAAACATAAAATAATTCTTAATATTTTTATGTTCTAACGGGGTGAGGGAAAACATCGTGAGGATAGGTAATAGCCAGTGCCTATACGGCGATACGATTCACTACCTATCACGTTGGGTGCTGTCTTTAGTGAAACGCGAGCTTTGAGTGGCTCAAACCTAACATGCCTTCGAAATTTCGGAGATGGGCACTTAAGCCTTAATATATAATTAAATTGTTGAATTTGTACATAATGATAGTTAGTATTGTAAAGTCGGTTTTAGTATATTTTGGACTATATTTTGTTTTTTATTAAATATATGACTTTGCTATGCTGTTAAAATGACAATATATGTAAAATTTGACAGATATTGTCAATTTGATAATTGTCAGTTAAAAAATACTATAAAAAAGAATGAAATTGTTTAATGCACTAATTATGGTGAGACAAAACATCGTAAGGAAACTTACCTATTCCCTGAACAGGTAATAGTTAGTGCTTGTAAATGGCGACATGGCTGACAACCTGTCACATTGAGTACTGACCATCTGGTCAACACGTGGGTTCGAGGTGGCCATAGAATTACTACACTTTAAACCGTGTCAGGACGGTTATTGGTTGTTTGTTTATGGTTTGATAAAAAAAGGAAAGTTATATTGTTATTTTAATTGTATAGTAATTAATTCATTATGTTAATTTATTCCGTAAAGATATTGTGTAGAATATACATTCCTCAATTAAAATTGAGTCGTAAGACAGATTACTTGTTTTGAAAGTGACAAAGATATTATTGTAAGGCAAAACATCGCGAGGAAACTTGCCTATTCCTCCAAATAGGTAATAGTTAACGCCTGTATATGGTAACATGGAATCTGTCATATTAAGTGCTGACTAGATTGTAAAGTGGATTTATGTAACTAATATTAACCTCCGCAATTGCGGAAATGGACACGTGAACTTTAGACTTTCCAACTAAGGAAATTGGTCTCAAATTATATGTAAGAACAAGTAAAAAATCGGAACTAACGGCTCCATTTTGAAAACGTCAATTTTGTCAGCTATGTAATGTCAGTTGGTTGCTATGGCAACCAAACCTAAGTTGTAGCACAAATAATTATGTTATATAATTACAAATATTCTAATAGTATGTACATATTATTATTATATGCGAAAATGGCCACATCACCTGTCACATTGAGTACTGACTATCTGGTCAACACGTGGGTTCGAGGTGGCCATAGAATTACCTTGCAAGAGTAATGGCCGTGAATGTTTGTATATTAGTACCTTTATACGGCGATGGACTAACAACCTGTCAGATATTGATGACATGAAAACCCATGATTTGAAAACCTTGGTAGTGACGATAATAGTCATTTGAACTTGACTATTATAAATTGATAATATTAGTTAACTATGCATGTATAAAATTGATTTTATTTTATAAAAATAATAATAATGTTAATTCTGTTGCACATAATTATGTTTTTATATTATTTTTTTAATTGCAAAGGTTAGGGTTAGTTGTAAGTTATTTATGGAATTATTTTTAATAAATAAATAAATACATATCTTTTTGAAATAAATCTTTTATTACTTGGACCAAATTGGAGTCCTTCTGAAGTAGCTACTACACTCGACATCTGTGGTGCGATTGATTAGCTGCCTGAACGCTAATCTGGATGTGCCGGGTTCGATTCCCGGTGGAGGCAGAGTTAAGAACTACGCTTTTCTGCTGCTTTCCAGTCTGGTTGTTGATTATATATGCTATATATGTATTTATCTATATATAATATGTATATATTTCTTAAATACACGTTGACTAGTACCCTTAACACAAGTTTTAAATGTACTTACCAAGGGGCTAGTTCAATTGGGTGTAATAATATCCAAATATTATTACTATTACACAAAAACATTGAGAGATTACAAATGAAAACAAGGAAACTATTTAAAAAACTTCATTTATTTAATTGAGCTATTTATAATTATTTAACAGAACAAAAATACACGATATTTCATTATAATAAAAATACATTTAGTACCATTGGGTACTGTTTTTTTCTGTACGTTGTAAAAGCGACTAAGGGACATTAGATCCAGCTTCACAAATAAGATTATTATAGGAGGTTTAATACTCTATTTTTAATATTGTCACCTGTCACATTGAGTACTATCTGGTCAACACGTGGGTTCGAGGTAACCATAGAATTACTACTTCCGCGATTGCGGAAATGGATATCTGAACCTCTGATTACTCCACGCGTTTGTCTCTTGCTTTATAAAATACCTCATAACAGATATTTAGTATTTTTTGTCTAGCTTGTTATATTTTTTACTGATATTTTTGTATGGGTGGACTGAATTTCCAATTCGACATATAAAAGTTTTTAGAGATTTTTTTTTTAATAATGCTTTTTACGTCAGAAAAACCAAACAATAACCATATGTCCCATAGTCATCTCTTACTACATTAAGAGTAATGTATACATAATTTGATCAAATACTAACAAAGTATTATTCAACTACTTTTATTCATTCGCTCAGTACATAGTAAAAATGTATGTATATACAAATATTATGCTTAATAAAATACATAACTAGATCACTATACAAATTACAAATATATCTCGATATAAAGATCTATCATTATTAAAAACCTTTAAACATATCTATTTGGGACTTATAATGTGCGAGTGTGTATGAGGAGGTGTATGGTTGTCAATGACAACAGGATACAGGGCCCTTACTCCGCTAATCCATTGTAGGCACAATATTACTTCAGTATCGATACAGTAATATTTCAGTGGCCGTAATGTGACACTTTTGGCACTCCACTATGTGCCGAAAAGTATTACTGTATCGATACTGAAGTAATATTGTGCCTACAACGGATTAGTGGAGTAAGGGCACTGGATAGAGGATGTCGTCTTGTGACAAATTTCGCCATTTTCTAAGTGAAATTTGACACTTGGTCATCCACTACCAACTTCACACTATTATTGATCTGATATCGAACTGATATTTTGCAAAAAGCATTAGTGGAATAAAGCATTGGGCCCCAGAACCTCGAAGATATAATCTCCTAGGTCTCTTTTTACCGTGAATAATGGAGTTGTGATGTCATGTTGGAACATTGGTGACAGCTTGCTAGCTCATCGCCCAATAGATTCTATTTACCCCTATGTCATATGTGCTAAAACGCATTAGTGGACTTGAGTCCCTGAACTACAACATGTATTTAGTCCACTAATGGTTTTGCAAAATATCGGTTCAACATCAGATCAGTAATAGTGTGAAATTGGTTGTGTATTAGCAAAAGTGACAAATTTCGCCATTTTAAAAGCGAATTTTGACACTTGCTTATATCAATAGTAAAATTTGACACCTGCCAACCCACTACCAACTTCGCACTATTACTGATCTGATGTCAAACCAGAAATGCAGTAAAGTTGGTAGTGGATTAGCAAAAGTGACTTTTTTCGTCATTTTTAGAGAAGATATAGTGACGAAAATAGAGAAAGGTATGTTAAGGTGGACTTTGGATCCCTACCTATAGGGAATCAGGCGAGTGTATGTATCACCGTTGGTGCAAAGCGGTTCTCGAATGGCGGCCGCGTCTCGGTAAACGTAGTGTAGGACGCCCCCCTGCCAGATGGACTGATGACCTGAACGTCGCTGGTAGTGGTTGGCTGAGGGCCACGAGTGATTGTGTCTTGCGTTACCTTGGGGAGGCCTACGTCCAGCAGTGGACTGTCATAGGCTGCTTGATGTTAAGGTGGACTTTAGCCCTGGGATCCCTACCTATAGGGAATCAGGCGTGTGTATCACTACATAGTATAAAACAAAGTCGCTTTCTCTGTCCCTTTGTCCCTTTGTATGCTTAAAACTTTGAAACTACGCAACGGATTTTGATACGATTTTAATAGATAGAGTGATTCAAGAGGAAGGTTTATATGTATAATAACATCCATTAAATAGTGGAGTAGGTTATATATTTTATACCCGTGTAAAGCCGGAGCGGGTCACTAGTGTATGAATCAATTGTGTATGTATGTATGTATAAGTCCCAAACACTGTCAAACCACTAGCTCCGGGCATCATTGATGGTTTCCGGCACTTTAACCTGGAGACCGTCCAGCTCTTTCGTCAGGGTAATCTGGCAGCCGAGCCTCGATGTGTCTGTCAGCCCGTAAGCTAGGTCCAACATGTCACACTCCTCGTCTGTCGGTTGTTCTGGTAATCTGTGGTGGAAATAATTATGATACGTTGAAATAGTATAAACATACAATACAAACGACAAACGCATTCACGATCATTGACCCTTGCGGGGAAGTCAGAGGTTCAGGTGTCCATCTCCGCAATTGTAAAGGTAGTAATTCTATTGCCACCTCAAACCCACGTGTTGAGCAGATAGTCAGTACTCAATGTGACAGGTGGTAAGCCATGTCGCCATTTACAAGCACTAATACGACCTACCTGTTTGGGGAACAGGTAGGTTTCCTAACGATGTTTTCCCTCACCGTAGTATTCGACGCATTTCGTAAATGTATTTTTATTATTAGTATAAACATGTTAACAGAATAATGATATGTTAATCTCGTGGTTGAATGAAGATGAAGTGACGAATATAAAACGGTATGTTAAGGAGGTTTGGGCACATGGAGCGGATGGATGAAAGGAGGGTTACGAAAGGAATCTATAGAGCCAAAGTGGAAGGTAGAGTTGGACGGGGTAACCCACGAACGAAATATAAAGAGGACCCGGCGAAAGTCGCGGTCCCCGTTACGCGATGCGGAGTCTAAAATGGTGTCGTGACAGCTGTCTATGGGGGCAGTCCGCTTAGTTAGAATCAATGTCACATGTCTATTAATTTACGTATCTTGTGAAAGATAATGTGGAAACATGAAATATTATATAAAGAAGTGGTTAGATGACCAAAAATATGTGCCATTCCAAAGCTAACTTAATATTTAGTATTAAAATAAATAAATCATAATAAATAAAATAAATAAATTCGTTATTATTTCAACGTTTCGAATAGATGTCGTGTGTGTAGTAGAAAGAAAATACCTATGGTATTATTATTATTCGTTCGCGTACCTCGTTTCACCCCGCGTAATGCCACGCTAGTTTCCATACAAATATTGCATAAGGCCCACTCCTCTTATTAATTACTCCATGGTACGAGCCCACCTATGCTTCTTGCAAAATCGTAGTTCAATATAATTTCAGTAACGATGTTAACCCATGTTTAAGGTGAAATTGGTCAAATTTATTGGCAAGAATGGTGCTAATCCAACGATTACTGAAGTGCTATTAAACTACGATTGTGCTAAAACGCATTAATTATTATACTTAGGCCCCTGATCTTTTTATTCACAAATTTATTCACTCCAACTTTTTAATCTATCAGCTGATTGTATTGCATATTAGGAGTTAACATAACCCCCTCCTCACTCACCTATCATAATCCTCCTGTTTCAGTATGACATGACAGGTCGAACAGGTAAGGGTGCCTTCACACGCCCCGAAGCCCTCAATGTTCAGGTTGTTGTTCACCACCACGTCCAACAGTGTATCGCCCACTTTAGCCTCCGTTTCTATTTTGCGACCGTCAAATAGGATAAAACTGAGCTTTACCCTGAAAATAATAATAAAAGGAATGTTATTAAAAGTGAAACGATTCTCCAGTAAATCATGCCTTTTGCTAAATGGATAGATGACTTAAAAAATGGTGACGTAAGGAGTATCTTTAACCGCCGAGTTTGTATGAAGACGTATGAGTGTCAATGAAGCGAAAGTGGTCTGTCAGGATCGGGACAAATGGGGACCCGTGATCTCTGCCTACCCCTCTACAGGGACTCTTGTGTATGTGTATGTATGACCTTAAAAAGGTTGCTGGTAATGGTTGGCTGAGGGCCTCAAGTGATTTTGTTTTGTATACCCTTAGGGAGGCCTACGTCCAGCAGTGGAATGACGTAGACTGATTGATTGATTAAAACAGACAAAAATACAAACGCATTCACTACCAATAACCCCTGCGGTGTAGTCAGAGAATAAATTAATTAGTAAATTATGACCGTATTAAATTATGTTGTAAGTAACTTTTGTCATAAGTACAGTTTAGTTTAGTTTAGTTTATTGGGCTCCGTGGTTTCCGCAATTAGTCCACACTGGGACCATTTTGCGTGATGTCGCTGACTATTCCAGCCAGCCCAGCACCCGCCAGAAGCGCAGAAGACGCCTAGTGTCTTCACAGGCTTCCCGAAGCGACCCCGGTTTCCCAAGGATTTTAGCCCGATCTTCAGCCACGGCCCCGCACTCCAGGACAACGTGGCTAATGGTTTCAGTGGAGTCAATGCAGCCCCTGCACAGTGGGCTATCCGTGATTCCGAGCTTGAATAGGTGCCCGTTTAGTCTGCAATGGCCGGTGATATTTTCGGTCATCACACGCAGTTCTCTTCTCGTTAGTTGAAGCAATTTGTTCGTTAATTTGGGGGCCAACTCCGGAAAAACTTCCTTTGAATGGCTCGAGCCATCGTGTTCCCTCCATCTCAAATTGTGTAGTTCCCTGGTCCAGGTTCTTATCCATGATCTGAACTTGCTAAAGGGTAGGGGCAACAAAGGCTCCGGAGCCACTAAGGCCGCCCCCGCTCCTCTTCTTGCAAACTCATCCGCTGCGTCGTTCCCAAGTGATCCACTATGCCCTCTAATCCACTGCAGTGTCACACTATTCATAATGGACACCTTGTTAAGCTGGAGATGACACTCGTGTATTAGCTTTGATGTTATTGTCGTACTGGACAGCGCCATCAAAACGGAAGCGCTGTCCGAGACCACCTTTATGTGGTATCCCTTGAGTCCACGTCGCAGAACGGCGACCGCCGCCTCGATAATTGCCACACATTCACATTGGAATATGGAGCTGTGGACCCCCAGAGACAGTGATATATTTATGTTGAGATCTATTGAGTATATACCCGCTCCAGTGCCATTATGGGTCTTGGAGCCATCCGTGTATATACGGACGTACTTGGTGTCCGCTCGATCTCCGTCTTCCTGCATGTTGATCCTGTAGTTTTTTTGCATTGCCCACACGGCAGGGATTCTGTCACACGATGCCCCCAACAGCGGTTCCCTTGCCAGGGCCCTTTTTAGTATCCTAGTGTGAGGACAGTCGCTGCGAGCCCAGTGGCCCGAGTTATCGATTCTAATTGCGGCCATAGTAGCTTCTTGCTGAATGTACAGATCCAAGGGCGCCAAGTCCACCAGGACCTCAAGGGCAGCCGATGGAGTCGTCCTCATGCATCCGGTTATTGCGGTCGTAGCGATTCTCTGGAATCTTTGAAGTTTCTGTACCACCGTGGACAATTCAGTTCTTTGCCACCAGACGACTGAACCATAAGCCACTACGGGTCGGATCAGCGTCGTGTACATCCACTTGGTAATTTCAGGTTTGAGGCCCCATGTTTTGCCTATAAGCCGTTTGCACTGGAAGAAGAGCCCGCAGGCCCTTGCGAGCTTCTTTGTCATAAGTACATTATTTCAGTTGAACCATTAAGTCGCTAATGGTGAGAGAAAACATCGTGAGGAAACCTGCCTATCACTCAGGATAGGTAATAGTCAGTGCCTATATATGACGACACGGTTCACTACCTATCACGTTGGGTGCTGTCTATCTAGTGATACGCGGCCTTCGAATGACCCATACCAAACATGCCTTCGAAATTTCGGAGATGGGCATTCAAGCCTCTGACTACCTCGCCATAATAAAAAAGGGAGTGTGTATACACAAGTCGTGAAGCGTATGTATGTATGAACCACTAAGTACCGGAGGGACATTAAAGCATCTAAGTACATTTAGTCCTAATGCACTAATATACATACATGTTTGATGTTTAAACAGTGTTTTATCCTCTGAGTGTACTGGGTACAAATGTACTAGTATTCTTTAAGTTCATCTTTTGATTAGAATTGTTAGTAAAAACAAAACGAGTTCACAACCTTTAACCCTTGCTGGGTAGATAGGTTCAGATGTCCATTTTCCCAAATGCGAAGGTAGTAATTCTATGGACACACATGTTGAAAATAGTCAGTAGTCAATGTGAATGGTGGTAAGGTGCTAACTATTACCTGTTCGGGGAACAGGTGGGTTGCCTCACTATGTTTTCCCTCACCATAGTATTTTTATGTACATAGAAATTTATTTCCATTGGTACATGCTCAAACAGAATTTGAACCCTGTACCCACTGTTACAGAGTCAAGCCCCAAACAAATATAATATATATGCATGTGTATTCTCAGGAAATACAGCCTTGCAATAAATAAATGCATGTGACAATGTTCGTGCAATTTGTAATCAAGTACTGTTTGTTATCAACAAAAGTGGTAATTCAAGTGTTTTCCAACCTCATAAGCCACTTTGTGATAGATAAAACCATAGAGTGTATTAGTATATGGAATGGAAAATTCATGCATACATATACATTCATGTTTTATCCCTTTCAGGGTGGACAGAACCTCAGAGATATATTATCTCCTAGATCACTTTTTAGCATGAATATTGGGGTTGTGATGTCATATATGAACATTGGTGACAGGTTGCTATCTCATCACGGAATAGATTCTATTTACCTAATTAGGGTTATTTTGCCTCCTATGTCATGCAGGAAAGAATGGCAGCTAGTTTACTTTTTTTATGTCCCAGCTAGCACAGGACATAATTCATACATTGATATAATGTTCTTATTAAATGCATCACTTATATGATGAAGGAAATATTATAAAGCAACCTGCCTATTTTCCTAAAATACGCTATAGGCAGCAACTAACATAGCAAAGACCAGCAATAGGTTGTTTTATGAACATCTGTGATTAAATATGGGTTAATTCAAGAAAATAAAGTTTTTAAGTATTTTTAAGACACTTTGCGGTTGCCATAAAAAATATTATTATATTAAACATATAATTTAAACTATACACAACGAATACGAATGTAAAGATTAGTTATAGAGCAATCTAGCTATTTATCTCTTAAATTGAAAACCGAAAACTTATAAAACAATTAAGTAATATCAGAGGGCACTTACTTATCATCTTTTAACGCATGCTGAGTGGTAGATAACGGCGCAGCGGTCTTGAATTGGCTCACACAAGGGCCAATGCCTTGGTTCCTCAACAAATATTTAGTTTTTGGGTTCCTGATAACCCTCAAAACAGTTCTAAAAATCATTTCGTAACCACTTTAGAAATCTAAAGATATTAAGAGAGTGACACTATAACTGTATAAGAGCCACAAATTATACAAGAAGACAGTGTTCTTAAATATTTAAAGCTGTTTTTCTGTCTATCTCAAATGAATAAAACAGTTTCTTATATTACATATTTTACCGAAATACAGACGAAACACGACTGTAATGTCATGGAAATTGGAGTTCTAGAGATCCCGCCACATAAGGTGGCAGTTGGAGGCGTCGCCACTGTCGCGTAATTCAATGTTACCAGTAACCACGCCAAAACTAGCACTCACTGTGCCATACGGCTCGATACATTATAGGTTTCATTTGTAACGGTCTTTGGTTGCAGAGCTATAAACTCAAATAAAACAAATTAATATATCAAAGTCAAAATATGTTTATTAAACTATTTCAAACATGATTAATAATTAACGGGACTTATCCTTCTTATTATATATTACATATATTATGTGTTCCTTCACTCTGTCCGCAATAGACCGTTTAGTGTGTTCGACGTAGGATTTCCCACAGCTGCAATCAATCTTATACACACCCTTATATCTTATATCATGAGTATAAATCGCGAATCTCTTAAAACTATTATTTCAAACATGGCACTGAGCATTGTCTTTACATATTTTTTACCGAGGTTACATCAGCGGAGACCCTAGCTTGGAGAAGAACTAACAAGAAACTCCGGAAATCAATTTATTATAATCACCCTTAACAAACATAAAAATTACAAAGAGTGGGCAAAAACACAACGCTGGTAATACTAAATTTACCTTTCATACAAAATAACACGCAATGGCGGTAACGTCAAATTTAGTTCCAAGTTTGGCTACTGCCACCTTATGTGGCGGGATCTCTAGGTCAAACGGTAATTTGTCAAACTTGACAGTTTCTATTAAAGAATACTATACATAATCAATTAACAATGGTCATACTGTTAGGGACTGCGAAATTATGAAATTATCAGCAGTGATATTCTATATATTTATATGGTAAAATAATTTTATAATAGATATATAGTTTTGAGTGATCGTCATGTTATATCGCAAGAGTTTGGTAACTTAATCTTTAAATGATACTAGACATTTAGTAGCTAGAATCTTGAGATATAAGATGACCATCAATTTAAAAACACATATAATCTTAGACTTAATTCATAAACAGAAAGTATGAACCATTGATGAAAAAATAAACCAGAAGAACTAGAACACATGATTGCTTAATCCATCGTTAAACTAAATTGTGTAATCGTACCATTATTGTGTGTCAACTGACAGTCTAACCTAAATTGTAAGCAAAAAAATTATTCAACGCTGTTTTTGTTGTGATGTGAATATAATAATTGAAAAATAAACTATAAATACAGATGCTTTTGATTCGTAATTTGTAATGAAATCGATAAAATCTATCAAGGATTAACAGATTATTCTAATAGGAAACTTTAATGGTAAGTATCGATAGTTAAACCGGCTTTTACTTATTGGCCTCCTTAATTGAAAAAGAGTATTAAATGGGATCATTAAAGCATAAAATGTTATTTTTGTATATCTTTTAGTTATTGGTCAGATGCCTGAGTAATCATTATAAGCGTTGCGAATAGATTTAGTACCATAAATGCCGTATTTCACCAGAAAGCTACCACCTAAAGTAGTGGTACAATTTTTCTTACAATTATCAGGATACACCTATATAAAACGCAATTACGCCCTAGAATAAAAGAACATGTCATAATAACATACATACATATACATTCACGTCCTTAAATCCCTTTCGGGGTGGACAGAACCTTAACAGAGATATATTATTAGGGTTTGTTTGGAGACATTCATTCATTACATTATCATTCGTACTACTTCCCAGGTAGCTTACAATACTATTTATTTTGTCAAATCAAATCCTTCAAGATCCTTTTGAGGTGAAATAACATTACCATTTGTTACCTTAGTTACTTGTAGCAAAACTATTTGTAATATTGAAGTAGAACTCACCGCTATGCCCGTCATGCCTGTGAAACCCGTTTTGTGATATCTCAAAGCAATATGAAAATGCCATTTTCTGCTATGTATCGTTGAAACAAAAATCCGCATCCTAAATTCGTAACGAACAGTTTTTTGTCTTTTATCAAAAGTTACGAATTTGTCTTTATTGGCTTTTCTTCCAGGTGCAACAATGTTACGCTGACTTGAAGCCCTGTTAATGTCCCAGACTAGAACAGACATAATAGCAGTGTTTGTTTATAATGGTAGTATATTTTTACAGATCTACTTAATCATGGAGTAAACAAAAGTTGCTTTAAAAGTGAAAATAAGTAACAAAATCAGATTGTATACTGAATAGACACATGAGGAACATTTTAAGTAGTGCTTTGAATATTGGATGAAATGGTATGTAAATATATTATATTCCCTTGGGATTGCTAAGCTAATGCCCATATACAGCAATATGTTTCATTACCTATCACTATAGTTTTTAGAGATTTGTGATCATACTCATGATTAATAACTTAATGGGACTTATTGCGTAAGTTTTCATATAATAAAGTTACATTTATTAACCCGACGTATCGGCTGCCCATGACCATGGCTGCTACAACGTAGACGAAACGTTGGGTTAATTAAGGTAACTTTATTATATAAAAACTTATGCGATAACTAAGTCTCATTAGTTATTAATCATGAGTATAAATCACGAATCTCTAAAACTTGGCATTGGTTTTCACTTACTTTATGTAAAATACCAAAGGTGGTACTAATACCTTTATGTAAGTTACCAAATACAAAAGGCATACCAAATACCAAGAGAGACAAAAACAAAAAAAGACAAACATGTTCACGACCATTAACCCTTGGGGTAATCAGACGTTCAGGTGTCCATCTCCGCAATTATGAAGGTAGTAATTCTATGGCCACCTCAAACCCACGTGTTGGCCAGATAGTCAGTACTCAATGTAACAGGTGGTAAGCCATGTCGCCATTTACAAGCACTAACTATTACCTGTTCGGTGAACAGGTAGGTTTCCTCACGATGATTTCCTTCACCGTAGTATTTCAACAAGAGATCTCACCAAGAGAGATAGGTGTAATATTAGCAAAATGTGTTTGCTTTTCCTTCTCAACCGTTAATTCGTACAGGGTAGTTAGCAGTTAGTGTGTATTGATACTTACTTATGAGTTACACTAAACTTTTTTTAAATATTTATCAAGCCATTTATTCTATTAGACAAATGTTTTGACTTTCAATGACTGTACTGCACTTGTATTTATGTTGAATAAAAACATTTGTGTTTGACTTTTTTATTAGATTAGGTCGGCGAGAGTACAAATACTGATGCCATTGAGTTTGTACACAAAACTAACTGTATACTATTTTTGTTTCAGATTTTGTGTTGGAACGAATATGAAAATAAAATAAATGATTTGGACAGATAAGTCAACAAAATTAAGTGACAAAACTGTCTTTTTTAGACATTACATAAAGATAATATACACTAATAATATACAAAGTAAGTTATTTAAGTATTAGCGGTAAAAAACATCCAAAATGGTTGAGACGCAAATAATGATGATCGTAAAGGAGATCCTAAGAGTGGATTCATCCGAAGAAGCCTTCAACAGCTTCCTCGTCCACAAGCCGGAGCAAGAAAGCGAATGGCTAGACACCCATCAGAAAAAACTATGCACCATACTAACCTCACTACGACCTGATGCTTTAGAATCTGCGTTACGACAATACTTGACTTTAACAGCTATTATGAGCAATCGATATAAAACAAAGCAATTGTTGTCGTTGTTAGAAAACTTAGTCAATTCTAACGTTCTCCCAGCAAGAACGCTCTGTGATTCGATTTTAATGAACGAGAAATTGGTGCATGAGAACGCAGATTTTTGGATTGAGTGCTTCAGCTTGATTAGAAGGGTGATAGGTGGGGTAGACTATAAAGGTGTGCGAGAAATCATGAAGAGTTGCCGTGAGAAAGCCCAGAGGTTACCAGTCAAACTAAATTCTAGCACGATGCCTCAATTGAAAGTGCTGCATAATCTTTTAGAGTACATATTTGACAGGAACGCCTCATTATTGCCAGCCTATTTCATTGTGACGGAAATCCAGAAGGATTATCCGGATAATTGTCACTGGCCACACTGGACTTTAGCGAAGCTTTTGAGTTCGTATGTGGAGAGCTTTAAACCGTGTGCTCAGATGGTATCAATTATAGGGCACTCTTACATGTTACCGATCGTTGAATGTAACGGTTATGCTGAACTGTCAGTCAATCCGTGGAGGTTAGATCCGACGACCTTAAAGCTGTGTTTAAAAGGAAACTTACCATATGATGATGAACTTTTAAAACCACAAGTGTACCTACTAAGGCATGTTCTAAAACAGCCCTATTCAAGAGATATGGTGTGTTCAATCCTGGGGCTGCAGAAAAACCATAAGCAAAGATGCGTGGCTTTGGAAGACCAGCTAGTGGAGTTAATGGTACTGGCGATGGAGAAAAGTGAGAATGAGATTGAGTGTGAGGAGATGTCGTCTTCCCACGGCTATTGGTTGCATCTGTCGTCGCAAGTTATCTATTTGATCCTTTTCGGTTTCGCTTCCTTTCCTAATATAGTAATGGGGATTCATAGTAAGTTGTCTGCGCATGAAATGAATAAAGGACGCGATCATTTAATGTGGGTACTGCTACAGTTTATATCGGGCAGTATACAAAGGAATCCCCTATCGAATTTCCTACCCATTATCAAGTTACATGAACTTCTATACCCTGAAAAAGAACCGTTACCGGTCCCGGATTATACGAAAGCCCACAGCACTCACGAAATGGCGGTTGTCTGTATATGGATGCATCTATTGAAGAAAGCGGAGATCGAGCAAAAGGTTATTCCTATACCACAAAATCTGAAGGTCCAATACGATTTCCTACAGCAGCAATTAGTGTCGCCAACGTTACCGACACTGATAGGTACTGACTACCGTATAGCGATTCTCTGTAACGCTTTTTCCACGAACCAGGAGTTCTTCGCGAGACCAATGGGTATAGTTATAGAAAACTTGTTTGGTAGTCAAAAAACCCTACCAATAGGTAGTAGTCCCACAGCGCCACTTACTACCGCGCCGTTGTCAATGTGTCTTCTAGATAGTTTGACGTTGCACTGCAAGATGTCGCTAATACACTCAGTGGTGACACATGTAGCTAAGTTGGCTCAGAACAAAACTAACATTCCCGGCACCGGTTTAATGGCGCCATCTCTTGGCGAAACTTACAGTCGTTTGCTAGTGTATACAGAGATCGAATCGCTCGGAATCAAAGGTTTTGTGAACCAGCTTCTACCTAACGTTTTCAAATCACACGCGTGGGGCATTTTACACAATTTGCTCGATATGTTTTCTTACAGGATCCACCATATACAACCTCATTATAGAGTGACTCTTTTATCTAATATTCATTCGTTGGCGGCCTACCCTCAGGCTAATCAAGCTCAATTACAGTTGTGTTTCGAAAGCACTGCGTTGCGTCTTATTACGAGTTTAGGTAGTTCTGGGGTTCAGTTACAACTATCCAGGGTCAAAGAGGTGACGGACCCTAAATCCTTGGTTTCCACTGAAAGTGAGGAGTTGAATCGCGTTCTAGTCTTGACGTTAGCTCGGGGTATACACATGACAGGTTTAGGAAGCGATGGCTCGGCGGTCAAGGAGTTGCTGACGACGATAATGACGAATACACCTCATATGTGGTCGCAGCACACGTTGCAATGCTTCCCGCCGATCATAGCGGACTTTTTCGCGCAAAATCCGGCGCCGAAAGAAAACAAACAAGTGTTGAAGAAGTCTGTCGAAGAGGAATATAGAAAATGGACGTCAATGGCGAATGAAAATGATATGATATCGCATTTTTCTGTCCCTGGTACTCCGTTGTTTTTGTGTCTCTTGTGGAAAATGTTGTTCGAAACCAACATGATTAATCCGATAGCGTTCAAAATCCTCGAACGAATAGGAGCGAGAGCGCTTTCAGCTCATTTACGCAAATTCTGCGACTATTTAATCTTTGAAGTCACCACTCCAGCGGGAGGACCGCATATTCATAAATGCGTGGACGCTATTAACGATATTATATGGAAATTCAACATCGTCACCATAGATAGAGTGGTTCTATGTCTGGCCTTGAGACCCAACGCTGATGGAAACGAAAGCCAGGTCTGTCTCTTCATCATTCAGCTGCTACTCTTCAAAGGGTCAGAGCTGAGGAATCGCTGCCAGAATTTCGTTCAGGACAACTCCCCTGAACATTGGAAACAGAGTAACTGGTACGAAAAAACAGCGGCTTTCCATCTGACGTACCCAGAAAAGTTTGCTCCGGAAGAAGCCAGTGGCGCGTACGGCGGTCCCATACCGGTTTTCTTCAGCAACGTGTGTCTAAGGTTCCTGCCCGTGATGGACATTGTGGTACACAGGCATTTAGAGACTCCACAAGTGAGCAAAAATCTAGAGCAACTTTTGGACCATTTGGGTCATTTGTACAAGTTCCATGATCGTCCTGTCACGTTCCTGTATAATACGTTGCATTATTACGAATCTAAACTACGGGATAAGGCCCAATTGAAGATTAAGTTAGTGGGGGTCATTCTAGGGTCCCTAAAAGAGGTAAGGGGACCGAACTGGGCCACGTCGGACCCTTTCACGGCCTGCCTGACCAATCCAGAGATAGATCCTGTGACCTTTTCGTCAGATCTTAACTACTACTTGAACTTGACGAAACGTGTCGTCGAAACTTTGGCGGATAACACGTCGCATTTTCAAAATATCGACTGGAGATTCAACGAGTTTCCCAACTCTTCGGTGCATGCCCTCTATATTACTTGTGTGGAACTTATGGCGTTGCCGGAGACACCTCAAGTGGTTGGAAACTGCCTTCTTAATGTCATTAGCAAGGGATACGTGTCCATTCCTTCCAAACAGCTGATGCCGTGGATTAACGCGATCGGTTTAATCATGGCAGCATTGCCTGTCCCTTATTGGACAGTCCTGCATGACAGAATTTTGGAAACCATGACGTGTCCAGAAATCATTGATTGGCAATACTCGTACACGCCCTTTCAAATGTTCAATATGAATCTAATTAAGGATGAGATGTTCGAAAATAAATTTAGTATAACTCTCGCGCTGGCTCATTCGATATGGTTCCACGCGAGTTCAGGCCAAATAATGCAGGTACCACAATTCGTGAAAGACCGATTAGCTAAGGAAGTCAAAAATGAGGTCCAACTGCTCTATCTATGTCATTTAGTAGGCCCATTCCTGCAGCGTTTTAACTCAGACGTCTCCCGCGCTGTGATTGACATTACAAAGATATTATACGAACTTTTAGCCCAGATAGACAAAAGCCAACCTAACCTCCAATATATAGACCCCATATGCGATTTGCTATACCATATTAAATATATGTTTGTGGGTGACACGATGAAGTCTGAAGTGGAAGTGATTATAAGGAAGTTGCGTCCGGCCCTGCAGATGCGTTTAAGGTTTATAACCCACTTGAATGTAGAGCAGATTAATACGGCCTAGCACAGTGATTACTACAGTTATACACCCTCGAGTTCTAGTACCAGCTCTGAATAGGGAGTTTCTGTAGTAAATACATGTACTTTAAAACAAGAAAAAGGCTAGGGATAGGCAGATTTCCTCACGATTTTTTCCCGTTATCAATCAATCAGCCTGTAATAGTCCATTGCTGGACGTAGGCCTCCCCAAGGGTACAACACAAAAGACGATCCTTCGTGGCCCTCATCCAGCCACTACCAGCAACCTTCTTGAGGTCATCGGTCCACCTAGCAGGGGGGCGTCCTACACTACGTTTGACGAGACGTGGCCTCCACTCAAGAACCGCTTTACTCCAGCGGTCGTCGTTTCCCGTTATATTGATGTGAAAAAACATCGTGAGGAAACTTGTCTGTTCCACGAATATATTAAGTGCTTTTAAATGGTGACATCGCTGACCACCTGTCACTTAGAGTACTGACTATCTGGTCAACACGTGGGTTCGCGGCCATTTAAAACTTTGGAGACAATAAAATCGACGTTAAAAGGCAATAGCGACTGGGGTCAATGATATATATTGGGCGATGGTTAGCAAACTGTCACCAATGTTCCATATAACATCGCAGACTCTTAAATGGTAAAAAGTGATCTAGGAGATATCGTCGTATCGAGAGCGATTCAAATGTTTTAAAAAGTCAATGAAAAATTGTATTTTTTGTTACATTTTCCTAATTGGTAACTCCAATTTTCACGAACATCTGTGTGTTTCCCGTTTATTCACAGCCACAAAAACTTATACAATACAAAATGTGTACAATTAAAACTTTAAAGTAGGGGGTATAACTTGTATATGGTATTGTCGCAGCAAAAGGGTTCCAAATCAGTTTCATTGCTATACAATACATGGTGTCACGATCGTAAAACTCTTTCAGTAGTTATGGTTGAATGTGCATCATTTACTAATCACTAAGATCGTTTTTGGCTATCCGTAACCTTTTTATCTGATAATCAATATTCAACGTGTCAGATAGTTAACCTTACGCCGTATATAGGTATTAATTCTTGCCTATTTCGGGATATAGGCGGGTTCCCTCATGTTTCAAACATAAGGGATTATAATTGTAGTATAATTGACTTTTAAGATACTAGTAACGTCATCTAGTTGAATAAAGATGAATCTTTTTGTGTTTAGATATTGTAATAAGTTGTAATGTTTAAGTGTAGGTATGTATTGATGTATATAATTGATATGGAATTTTCATAAATTCATTTTGAGGTACCTACAGTCACTAAAGTGCAGTCCCAGTAACTTTTTATAAGGTTTACGTTTATAAGAACAAAATACTCACATTTCGAAGCACGCGAACGTATAGTGGCCATGACAATGCATAGTGGCGTCAGTTTTAAAATGTAAAATATTGTCTTTTGTTCTTATAAACTTAAACCTTTTAAAAAGTTACTGGGACTGCCCTTTTAGTGTCGACTGTACATACAAATGTTGTATAAATATCTATGTATCAATTGTTTGAAAATAAAAGTTGTCTTTCTGTCAAAATATCTGAGTGTACAAATTATCGTGAATAAATATGTATTTTGTATGAGCCTGTAACTGCAATAGAGCCAATGTAATTTATTATGAATTTACCTAATAATATATTCTTTAAATTATTACTTGAGTTTTTATCTCCCTTACACTTTAAGATAACATAACATACTACTTGAGTGCCCATCCCCGAAATTCGAAAGCTATGTTACATATGGGTCACTCAAAGCCCGCGTTTCACTAGATAGACATCACCCAATGTGATAGGTAGTGAACCGTATCACCATATACAGGCACTGGCTATTACCTATACCGAGGGATAGGCAGGTTTCCTCGAAATATTTTCTCTCAACGTTAGCGACTGTAAATTTTGTACGTAAATGTATCATTTTATTAAATTTCTCTCATTGGTATATGCCAGAGCCGGTATTCGAACCTAGGACCGCTAATAAGAAGTCGCAGGTCTTAACCTTTTGGCTGCAGCCGCTTTCTAACATAAGTATATGAATATATATACAAAACCTCAGACACGACATGGCTGACCACCTGTCACATTGAGTACTGACTATCTGGTTAACACGCATGTACATTTAAATAAATAAAAAGGCCAGGCATAGGCAGATTTACTCACGATTTTTTCCCGTTATATAGATGTGAACATCGTGAGGAAACTTGTCTGTTCCACGAATATATTTAGTGCTTGTAAATGGTGACATGGCTGACCACCTGTTACATTGAGTACTGATTATCTGGTCAACACGTGGGTTCGAGGTGGCCATAGAATTACCTTCTTAATTAACTACCTTCGCAATTGCGGAGATGGACACCTGAACCTCTGACTACCCCGCATGGGTTAATGGTCGTGAACGCGTTTGTCTTTGTCAGACACTTAATATCTCATTGGTCACCTTAAGAATAACTTTTAGGTTTTTTGACAGCATTGTTGAGTGTGTATGAGTATCAATGAAACATAAGTTGTCAGGATCGGAACAGATGGGGATCAATAATCTCTGCCTACCCCTCTACAGGGAAACGGGCGTGATGTGTATATATTTGACGACATTGATACGGAATATTGGTGACTGGAAGCTCATTGCTTAA
This sequence comes from Leucoptera coffeella, assembly GCA_030578115.1. Classification (NCBI taxonomy): domain Eukaryota; kingdom Metazoa; phylum Arthropoda; class Insecta; order Lepidoptera; family Lyonetiidae; genus Leucoptera; species Leucoptera coffeella. The sequence goes on from JAMBLF010000757.1 coordinate 31,229, forward strand.
TAAATGCCATTGGCTCCTAGTCCCTTAGTCGCCTCTTACGACATATCGAAAAGAAAACAAGTTATTTATTCATTCCGAGTTCCAAATAATCATTGGACCACATCCCTACATAGTAGAAAACAAAGTCGCTTTCTCTGTCCCTATGTCCCTTTGTATGCTTAAATCTTTGAAACTACGCAACGGATTTTGATACGGTTTTTTATAATAGATAGAGTGATTCAAGAGGAAGGTTTATATGTATAATAACATCCATTAAATAGTGGAGTAGGCTATATATTTTATACCCGTGCGAAGCCGGAGCGGGTCGCTTGTTATCCAATAACGTGTCAAGTGACAAAAATTAACTGATAGAATAGGTTATTGCAAAATGATCAAAATTGGATAAGGTTTTGAATAGTATGAAAATCTGTTTTTTTGAATTTTTGACACTTTTTGGAAAATGTCGTCTATATAACGTTTGTTAAGGTGGTTTGGGCACATGGAGCGGATGAATGAAAGGAGGTTTACAAAAGGGATCTATAAACTCAAAATGGAAGGTAGAGTTGGACGGGGATACAGATCAAATTGGAGACATTTTTCCGGAGACTGTGATTAGTGCGCCTTCAGTGGAACAGTTTTAAAAACAGGCTTGATAAACATTTTAAAACTTTAAAAACTCAAGTGCAATGATATACGCGCATCAGCTTGAAGAGCTGCTAGTGTATTAAATAAATAATAATAATTTATCTCAAGGCGGGTGTACGTAGTGAAGAACAGAAGAGCATGTATGAGAAGAGGTTAAGGGTGTGAGTGAAGGAAGAGAGATTTGTCAGGATCTTTCAAGTTAGCGATCGATTATCGCCTATCCCGTTAGGGACGTAGGAGCATGAATTCATGTTATAAATGTATGTATATACTTATATGCATATCCTTTATCCCTTTCGTGGTGAACAGAACTTTGTAGACATAAAAATATCTATCACCTTGGTCACGTATTAGCATGAATATTAGGGTTGTGATATCATATGGAATATTGTTGACAGGTTGCTAGAAAACGCTCAATAGATTCTATTTACCCCTAGTACCTTAGTCGCCTCCTATGACATACTGGGAAGTATGGGAATTAACTAACATTTTTTTACGTCCCAGCTAGCACGTCGTTTTTCACACCAGGCTTCACTTGATTAACAATAAAGATCAATCAATCAGGCTATACTAGTCCACTGCTGGACGTAGGCCTCCCCAAGGATACGCCACAAAACACGATCATTCGTGGCCCTCATCCAGCCACCTTCTTGAGGTCATCGGTCCACCGGGCAGGGGGGCGACCTACATTACGTTTGCCGAGATGCGGCCTCCACTCGAGAACCGCTTTACTCCAGCGGTCGTTGGTTCTACGACAGACGTGGCCGGCCCACTGCCACTTCAGCTTACAACAACGATAGACTAAGTCATTCATTTAAGTTCTTTGTCCGATAATCTCGTACCGGACAATAAAGATAGTATTGATTAATTAATTATCAAGGCCTTTTGTTTAGTCCATTTCGTTAGAGATTATCGACATGGCTTTATTAGTATGTATGGGATATTTATCTCTCCAACAACAGTGATAAGTAGATATATGACAATATTATATCACAATTCTGGTAATATATCGGAACTTGCAAAAATATATTTTAAACACAACTTCTAATATGAAACCTGTTATTATGGAGAACTAGCAAATTAGGATCCAAACCATGGAATTATAAGCAAAGTCTAAACACGGTACATCACCCACTACATTACGTATTTTTGATCTAGAGAAAATAAGTTTTTTATAATCATATTAGAGTACCCGCCACATAAGGTGGCAGTTGGGGGCGTCGCCACAGTCGCGTAATTCAGTGTTACCAGTAAACACGCCAAAACTAGCACTCACTGTGCCATACGGCTCGATACATTATAGGTTTCATTTGTAACGGTCTAAAAATATTTTGACTTTTGACTTTGATATATTAATTTGTTTTATTTGAGTTTATAGCTCTGCAACCAAAGACCGTTACAATGAAACCTATAATGTATCGAGCCGTATGACACAGTGATTGCTAGTTTTGGCGTGTTTACTGGCAACAGTGAATTATGCAACTGCGGCGACGCCTCCATCTGCCATAATATATTCAAAATTATAAATATCACAAGCTCTCTTTGAAAGTTATCTTATGATCTAAGTATAAATTAAAAAAACTATTTCAAACATGGCACTGAGCATTGTCTTTACATATTTTTTACCGAGGTTAGATCAGCGGAGACCCTAGCTTGGAGAAGAACTAACAAGAAACTCCGGAAATCAATTTATTATAATCACCCTTAACAAACATAAAAATTACAAAGAGTGGGCAAAAAACACAACGCTGGTAATACTAAATTTACCTTTCATACAAAATAACACGCAATGGCGGAAACGTCAAATTTAGTTCCAAGTTTGGCTACTGCCAGCTTATCTGGCGGGATCTCTAACCACTGATTAATACATAAAAAATAAAGAACGTCAGATCAAATTGCCGAGATTCTTCTCAAGGTAGGTGTACGCAGCACAGATATAAGAATAGTATACTGCAGTGTGAAGAACAGAAGAACATATAAGAGAAGATGAATGGATTTGAGTGAGGCTAGAAAGATTTGTCACGATCGTTATATGGCGATCAATATTCTCTGCCTATCGTAGAGTACATGAATATATGGAGAGTGTTATATTTTAATGCTTTTAATACTGAATACTTTGTATTATCAGCAAAATTCAATGTAATGACAATTAAAATAATTTGGAATTTTAGAAATATGACAACCCTTAGCTTTTGTCACCATTATGACAACGTCAGTCGCATATTACCAATGTCGTCAGTCATAAATAAATGCAATTTTGGAAAACTTATTCGATGCCTAAAATCATGAAAGAAAATATTTATATTACTTTATTAAATAATGGCTATTAATTAGCTTTAATAAACTTAACATTGGGTAAGTAAATTATGTGTTTTATTATTTTTAGCTTTGTGTTTGTATGTGTTGTCTGTATTATTTAGGTTACTACGAATATTCGATTCATTGAGTAGGCGTAAAGGGCAGTTTTTTGCGTGTTTTTAATTAAATAATAGCATTTAAAACTATAATTTATTTGTAGTTAATTCTGCAGAAACTTCTATTTATATAAATACAAAGCTTCACGATTTACAAATCAAAGTTCATTAGTTTTGTCAATATAATAGGTATTGTTTTCTTAGTCAACTAGAACCTTTGTCATGATGTATTCATTTAATATTATTTGTTTATCTCATTTACGTCTACTTATTTCGAAACATACTTTTACCTCTCATATCCCTGAGAAGTTATTATTGAAATTTTATAGAGGAAACTTACATTATTTAGGTTGCCTAGAGATTTAGCTTTTGCTTTATAAGTTTGTATTGTTATCAGTCTATTAGAAAGCTAATGTGTACACAAATAGATAATATTCTATAAGCCATCATTCAATAATCTTTGTCCATAAAAAGGATCTAAAAAATAAGAAGTGTAAGTTTGCAATAACTAAATAGCTCATTCTTATTGAATCATTATAGAAATGGTTTTAGAAATTGCAAGTTGAACATTAAATTCACTGATAAATGTATTTATTTTGTTGGTAGAAATCACTACATAGTATAAAACAAAGTCGCTTTCTCTGTCCCTATGTCTGCTTAAATCTTTGAAACTACGCAAAGGATTTTGATGCGGTTTTTTTCAATGGATAGAGTGATTCAAGAGGAAGGTTTATGTATAATAACATGCATTAAATAGGTAGAAGTGCGAAGCCGGAATGGGTCGCTAGTTAATAATAAAGTTTTTATTTACATCAAGAAAATATACTGAAATTAAAATTTCAATATATTTTATTTTAGGCTTTCCAAGCAATGAGACCATGGAAGGAAGACATTCAGCACCCGGGATAAACTCCCGGTCCATGACTGCGGCTCAATCTGCCGCTGATCTTGAGGTGAGTCACGTTTATCAAGGTTTAACCCATTTACACCACTGAGTCGTTAAAATATATGTATTAAAGTGTAATTGTGTATAAATCAATCCATCAGCCTATGTCAGTCTACTGCTGGACGTAGGCCTCTCCAAGGGTATACAAAACACGATCACTTGTGGCTCTCAGCCAACCACTACCAGCGACCCTTTTCAGGGCATCAGTCCATCTAGCAGGGGGCGTCCTACACTACGTTTACCAAGACACGGTCGCCATTCAAGAATCATTTTACTCCAACAGATGTGTATAAAAGTATAATGTAACCCTCATATTTATAACGTTTTCCATAGGTCCTCCGAGAAATAGACAACGTATACTTTTCGCCAACATCAGATTTTGACGCTGCAAGGTACGCCTTAGAGAATGCGCCACCAGCGGACAATTGCGATGGCATTGAAGCCCTCTTTACTAAACTCAAGAAGCAACATCAGGTATGTGAATTAATTAACATTTCGTAAATATATTTTTATTACGAAAATGTACATAGAAATTCATTTAAATTCATTCCCATTGGTACATGCTCAAGCGGGATGTAAAACCTTTAACTGATACAGAGTTTAGCCCCAAGAAACTGAGCTATGCAGAATTCCTCGAAATTTATTTATTTACCTCTTTACTTGATTCTGGTTAAAGTTATCAGTAATTACAATGTTCATTTAGTATGTAAGACTTCTGTATTGAACAGGGTATTAGGAAATTAAGTATAGAAAGCTCAAATAAATTAATATACATATACATTCACGACCTTTAAACCCTTTCGGTCACTTTTTAGCATGAATATCGGAGATGCGATGTCATATGCAATATTTAAGACTTCATTTGTATTAGTTATTAATATTTATTTAATTTATTATGTGTGTGTATGTTATATAATAATCAAAATGAGGTAAGTGATTACAATTATTTCTTCTTACAGGTAGTATCAGGTAAAGCGTTGCATCTGATATCTCAGCAACGTGATAAATGCGATAAGGAGTTTGAAGAGATAAATAAGATCAAAGATCACCTTACCACTACCCTATCCACTTGTAGGCAGGCTAGACAACATCTAGATTCGGCTAAAGATAACCTAACAGTCTCCACTTTTGTCATTTTAGCCAACTTTCGTAAGAGACAAATATTGAAAACTGTCCTTGAATTCTTAGATCTGCTCCGGGCATTACGTAATGTAGAAAACGACGTGAATTTGTTAATGGATAAAAAAGAGTATGAACAAGCGATTAAGTTAGTACAAAAAAGCATTAAGGATGCAAATGGTCATAAACAGTTCTTGTGTATTAAAGATCTGTCGATAAGATTGCAAGATACATTGGTTATGGCTGAGGAGAAATTGGATACAGTTTTGTCGTCTTTAGCTTATAATTTTGATATCAATGTTTACAGGAATGTAAGTAACGCGTATACACTGCTAGGTAAAAGCCAAATAGCCGTAGATCAGCTTTTGATGCACTATGCGAACGCAGTAAATGAATCGGCAGTTAATGCGGTGAAAACTTTTGTCAAAGATGGTAGAAGTGACGGGAAATACCAAGATTTGTGTTCCAATGTACACGCTACGAAGATTCCTAATTGTCTGCTGAATTTGTGCGAGAATTTATTCGGTGTAATGAAGAGTTATTACTTGTTAGTACAGTTTTGTAATAGTGAAACTGTTGTGTCCAATTCCGCAGTGGATGTCGAGAGAAATGTTACGAGAGAATATGTGAGGCAGAAGTTGCAAGCTGGGTTATTGAAGCTCTGGCTAGATATACAAACAAGAATATCGATTTTTCTCAAAAGTTCGGGTCTAGAAGAGTATCCGTTTGAGAAGTTCATTCTCATATTGGGTATTTTGCGAAGAATGACGTTGGTAGCTGAAGTGTTTTGTGGAGATAAATCGGATACGCTGCAAGACTTTGTGAAGAGTCAAAGTGTGTCATATATAAAGAACTATCACAGAGGGAGAATGGAAGAGTTGAGACTCTTTCTAGAAAATGAAGGTTGGGAACAGTGTCCAGTGAAACAGAATTTTAACGTACTTAATCTACCAGAATTTAAACCGTTCAAGAAACATCTAGATCCCACTATAACAGACGTGTCAATATCCAAACTTTCCGACACTATATCGTCAATACCTTCACAGGAAGAGAGTGTGTATATGTCCAAATATTTTAACTCCAAATCTAGTAATACTCCTTTCGATATATTCCACGATAAAAACATGACAAACGAAGATATTTTTGGTGTGGAGAACGATGTGTATGACATGTCTGATTCGGACGACGATCCAGAAGAATTGAAAAGGGATTTCGTTGATGAAAATGACAGTGAAACGCGCAGGATACCTGAAAGTCCGTCTAAAGTTAAAGATAGCATAATAGTTACAAATACAACTTTATCTGTCTTGAGAAATTGCGGCCACTACCTACAAATTTGTAGATACCTTCCGCAAATTTCTCTAGAAGTTATTATGTTAATGTACCAACTTTTCGACTATTACTTATATACGGTACACCTGTTTTTCACTTCAGATTTAGACGTAAATCCTTCTATAGTATACTCTTCTAAACTTAACGCTGTACTTAAAAGAATCTCAAATGCTTTCGAATCTGTTAATGATGGAGACATCGTCCATCCTAACTTACATGACCATTTAGATCTGAAATCCGATGAAAATCTCCACGGCTTATCCGAAAGAATAGTTGCTGTTGAGAGCCTGATATTTCTGTCCAAACAATACGAGATATTTCAGCCGTATCTAGAATCTATAGTGGCTCAACATCAAGTGTTAATACTAGAGCTTTTTAAAGAGAAAACGCTAGCTGTGGTCCCCGAACTTCGAATGCCAATTTACATGTGTTCTGCATCTAAACTAGTAGATGTAAAGCACATTTTAACAGCTATATCTCAAGTGAAATGGGACGTGAAATCCGTAGCCTCCCAGCATAGTTCATACGTAGATATTATAGTGAGAAACGTACAGGTTTTCGCGTTACGACTAGAAAATGTATCGACGAAACTAACCTTAAATATCGATATAATAAATTCAATATGGGCTATGGTGTCCAAGTTTATAGTGCATTTACTAGTCGATGGCTATGCTAACGCGACGAAATGCTCAAATGCGGGTAGAGGGCTCATGCAATTAGACTACCGTCAATTGTTCGTAAAGCTGGAAAAAATATCGGGTCAAAAACCGGTTCCCTTCCAAGATTTCGTTGATAGGTATGTCAAAGCGTACTATTTACCGAGAAACGGGCTAGAAGACTTCTTGAAAGAAAGGACTGAGTACTCGACCAAGCAACTGGTTGCCTTGGTAACGTGTGCCTGTGAAAACAAAAGGGATAGACAAGAGTTGGTCGCTCTTATCGAATCTAATAGGTTAGGTAATGTTTAGGAAATGTGTTTAGTATTTCATTTAGTGGGACGTTTTGCTTAATAAATTAAATTCAATCTAATCTCTGAGAAACAAAAGACGGAAATGTAACCTGAATACGGTTTTTTTTTCATAAAATAAATATATTTACATTTTGGCGAAATGGAGGTTATGTTTCAATATTTCTAATTTAGGTCCTTGCACGTTTTGAAACCTAATACTTCGGCATTGTATATATATGAGTGAAGTAAGTGAAGGAAGAGCGGTTACGTAGGGGCCGGCCCAATAAGACATATAACAGTCAGATACACGCTACATTGAAAAGGGTGACGTAATGAGAACTTATAACTGCTAGTGTGTGAGATTTATGAGTGTCAATGAAGCGAAAGTGGTCTGTCAGTGGGACAAATGGGGATCCGTGATCTGCCTACCCCTCTACAGGGAATCAGGCGTGATGTGTATGTATGTATTTCGACATTATTTATTGGCCACTACTGTGGGATTGAAGATCATGAATGAGATTAATTGATGTGAGTGTTGTGAAAGACATATGCCAGATTCAATGAAAGTTTTTGATAGTATCTGCTTAGCCCGTTAAGAATAAAATTAGTTAATATGTGTATTTATGTATTTAAGTAGAGATTTTATTGAAGTCAAAAGCACTGGTTTATTATGTGTAACGTTTATGTTTACAAATAAGAAATATGATGACAAAAAAAGATCTAAAATTGTACTTAGATTTAATAATGTATATTATGTAGTTTAAGGAAGTGATTTGCTATACTGTAATATGTATCTATTCTTTAGCAAACAAATGTAACTAAGATTTGTATATAAGGTACTTAAATTACTTTTACATTCCGAATTTATGGTTTAAATTAGAAGTTTAACAGTGTACATTGAATTGTGTTCATTCATAAATTCATTCATAAATAAAAAGTATCAACAAATATATTTTTCCGTGCTAGGGTACTAATTATAATATAAAGATAAAATATACATATAGAGTCTGGCTAACGAAAGTAGATGGTGAAAAAGCGCGGCAAATATAAAAAATATTAGCATTGCAACCCTAAAAAAAGGAAAGTTGAAACAACTCACTTTGATACTTTGACATTTATTTTTGTTTTACTAAAATAATAATAAATGTTACAAATGAGTTTGTTTTAAAAATGCCTTTTTGGAATTAATTGTTCCTAAGTACTTTCTGCTTAGAATACCCCAAATAGTAGGGTAAATATCCGATGGTAGGAACACTTTAGTGTTGTCATATAAAAAGTTTGCAAAAAAATCCAGTATCTACTTTCGTTAGCCAGACTCTAGTCTACCTGGGTCCCAAGTCTACCAATGCGTTTTTGCACAAACGTAGTTCTGATCTGATATTAAACTGATATTTTACAAAAAGCATTGGTGAAGATATTCCCTATACATCTGTTAAAGATACCTATAGTATCTAAAGATTTAGATTAAATGTACACGGATTAAATCAATAGAAATACAAGTAATGACCGTTTATTCCTATTCCTACCTTGGAGATATGAAAACAACTCCTTGATCACTTTTAAGCATAAACATTTGGGATGTGATGTCATATGGAATTTTGGTGACTGGTTACTAGCTCGTCACCCAATAGATTTCATATACCCCTAGTCCCTTAGTCGCCTCCTACGACATGCTGGGAAGAACGGCAGCTGGTTAGCATTCTTTTTAAGTCCCTGCTAGCACGGGACAAAAAGAAGTACACAATTTTAAGAGAGATGCAATTTTTATGGTACTAAAAAGAAATCGACTTAGATCTGTTAGTATTATTATAGTGTATGTAAAAGTGTATTATAGTTTATAAGCACTGTGAATTTAATGTATAGAGTAAATAAGACAGTCAGATCGAAAATATATTTATATTTAAAAGAAACCTGTATATCACTATTAAATAATTCTTTTGGAATTTGATATTTTCTTTCAATCCCTTTCTTTTACATACATACACATACATTCACATCCTTCAATTCACTTCGGGGTGGATAATCTTTGGGACAGTATTTCCTACGTCAATGACATATGGTACATTGGTGACAGGCATCTAGCCTATCGGCCAATAAGTTCTATCTATTATAATACTTATATGGTTTTTACAATTAATATCCCGTCATAGGTAAGTATACTAATAAAATCTCGAGGTGACATAATAGTATATATTTTTATTCCATTTCTACATAATTTCTTTTTGGATAGCTATAAAACGAGTGACTGTAAATTACAGTTCTAAGTGTCTAATTAATTTGGGTTATAGAATTACTAAGTGAGCGACTGACTGCGAGTGACGAGAAATCAACAGAACAGCAACTTACAAACATTAATTTGAGTTACTTAAAATACATAATGAGCAGCTTCATAATATTTGAGCGACCTAATATTTTTTTGCGGGTCAACGTTACGTCCTGCATTTTTTTAAATATTTGGCAAATGTATTTTTTATACTGAGCGGCATTTTATCTTAAATGAAGTGTTTCGAATACAAAAACTACTTTGAAAAATACACTGATGAGCAGAGTATAATGAGCTCACATTTAAAAAACAAAAATAATATGAAATAACTATTTGAAGAAACACTATTCTATTAGTTGAGAAATTTTATTATCGAAATATAAGGGTAATTAAATTAAACAATGTACTCCGTAAAAATAAAGTAATATGCATGCATTTATTTCTAAACTAACCTAACCTAACCTAAACTTTGCTCAAAGTGAACTTTTTAGTAGTTCGCTAAGTATAACCTCACTTAGAAAAATCGAATCTATCTTAATATTGAAGTTGCCCTCTCTGTATTTCCAGTCGCTCACTTAGTAATGAAGTCGCTCGGATAAAATTTTAATATCTGAAATTGATTTATCACAATCTACTTTTTGTAAGCTCGTTGGATTTTATTATAAATCAATATTCGTCGTCAGTTTAGTTAATTTTTCGCTTACTCAAATTCATACCGCTCAAGTTATTAAAACAGTATGTCATCATGAGTCGCAAAGTTTTTTTTTGTTCGCTCGTTTTATAATTCCCCTTTCTTTTTTAGCTGCATATTTTTCAGTTAAACGAACAATGTACCTACTTATATAAATCAAATTTTGCTACGAAATACCCTAATAAAACAATTTCCTAACATCCAATGGAGGTAAAACGTTAATATTTTCCACAAATTCCGAATATTCACAGCAAAAACTCTTCGCTCCGTCACTCTCCCGCCATTTCAGCCATTTGTAGTTGTCATCCTGACAGACGTCATCGCAAAACGTCAATCTGTCAGTCGCGGATTTGTTGTAAAACGACGATGTTATGGATACGAAGGCTACAGCCGATTTCTCCTGTTCGTCGTATACAACCTGTTTGGAGAGAAAAATATTTAAGCAAAACCAGTTTAAATCCCTTTCGGGATTAATAGAAGCTTGGTGACACGATATCTCCTAGGTCACTTTGAGCATGAATATTGGGGTTGCGATGTAATCGAACATTAGGTCTTTTAGTCGCCTCGTACTAGATGCCGGTAAAACCGACAGATATACATACATATCACGGCTGATTCCCTGTAGAGGGGTAGGCAGACATCATAGATCTCCATTTGTCCCAGTCCACAGACACTGACACAGAGCACTTTCGCTTCATTGACACTCGTACACCTCTAACACACTCGGAGGTTAGAGGTACTCCTAACGTCACTCTTTTTCAATATAGCGTCTATCTGACTGTTATATGTCTCCAATTATTATATTTTTTCCATACCTTATAAAAATACATGGGAACTGGCAATATTGGGTTGTTGTTTTCATCATCAGCCAAGTAGATTTCCACATCCTTGGCTTTAGCGTCCTGAAGAGTACTAACCCCGTGGGTACCAGTGTAAACTGTCACTTTTCTACCGTAGCTTTTCACTCTTTTGCGTATGGCCTGAAATGGTAGAAAATGTCGTTTAAAATTTTATAATATTTTGACATTATTACATCAATTGAACTAGCACCTTGCTAAGTACGTTTAAGACTTGTGTACTTGACTTGGGTACTTACTAGTCAACGTATATTTTTTTAACCCAATATTCATGCTAAAAACTAATCTAGGAGATATTATCCGTCTAACGTTCTGTCGACACCGAAAGGAATTAAAGGACGATATTGTATATTTTAACGTGACAATCTCCGTGGCGCAATCGGTTAGCCGCTTATCGCTAATCCCGGGTTCGAGGCCCGGTGGCGGCAGAACTACACTTTTCTTCTGCTTTCCAGTCTGGTCGTTGATATATGCTATATATCTATTTATCGATACATAATAAGTATATATTTCTTAAATATACATTGACTACCCTTAACACAAGTCTTAAATTAACTTACCGAGGGGCTAGTTCAATTTATGTAATAATGTCCAAATATAATTATATTATTATTATTAATAATAGATCAATTTTGAAAGACTTTGGCGTACCCCAACCCATTTTAATTCAAAATGGCCGCCTGATTGAACCCAATAATTAATATTAGTAAATGGTGACATGGCTGACCACCTGTCACATTGAGCACTGATTTGGTCAACACATGGGTTCGAGGTGGCCATAGAATTACTACCTTCGCAATTATGGAGATGGACACCTGAACTTCTGACAAGGGTTAATGGTAGTGAGCGTTTATGTCTTGCTTTTGTATGTATTACCTCCTCCAATGCCGCCCAGTCACCTGCGTTTGACCTAAACCACTGAGGTCCCGTATTGAGATACGTGAATGACGCGGCTTGCTGCGGTCGTAAACTGAAGTCGGCTCGAGCGGCCAAATGGCCACGGGTTATGAACTGGAAGGAAGAAAGGTTTTGTTTAAAGAAAGAAAGTAAAAAGGTTATATTTATTAAAAGAAAGAAACTTATTAAACCATATTTACATGACGTACCTAATAAATCGAAATAATATCTAGATAAATAAAGTTGAAAATAAACTGATAATTATAAAATAAAATCTTAAAGTTAAATATATTTACAAATAAAAGAAAGAAACAGAACATTTATTCACGCATCTACGGGATAGGCAGATACCATCGATCGCCACCTGGAACGGGTGACAAATCTCTCTTGCTACACTCACATCTACTCATTGCTTGCTAACCTAACCTTCTCATACATGCTCTTCTGTTCTTCACTACGTACACCCTTGAGAAGAATGTCTCCAATTTGATCTGTATAAGTTCTATGCAGCCTACCTTCCTACCTTCCACTTTGGCTTTATAGATTCCTTTTGTAACGCTCTATAAGTAATAATCTATAATGGGTTTGAGTGAAGCAAGAGAGATTTGTCACCCGTTCCAAGTGGCGATCGATAGTCGCTGCCTATCCCGTTGGTGACGTAGAGGCGTGAATATGTATGGCTTATTCGCCTCATAACATACCGGGAAGAACGGCAGCTAGTTAGCTAGTTAACCTACCTGTTTCTTGGAGATGTATTTTTGTGTTCCTTCCCCTAGTAATTGCTTGAGACGTATTTCTTGATTTTCTTTTTTATATACTTCTGACATTCGCACATTTTCATACAACCCTGTCTCTGTAACCATGGTAACGAGGTAAATAATTTCTATATGCTATTTTCGTGAATGTAAATGAGAGTAATTAACGTTAATTTAAATTTATCAGTTCTTCATAAAAAGCAAAGATCCTAGAAACTTTATAAATATCTTGGTACAAATAATTTGACTTTTTTTATTATTATTATTAGTTATGCCAACGTCGCCAGCCGCTACAACCGAGGTAAAATCTTCCTTGTTCTTCGGTTCGTTCCAGTTGAGAATCCAAATCTTATCCCAAAGCGAACATATTTAGCCAGTTTGGCATCACAATTGGCTAAAATTCGGCCGTAAATAAATATTTGTATTTGCAACTTTCACTGAGCTGCTGACTTTGTTGACAATCCATAGACGACGCTTTTGTAGGTTACTCGCGTTAAGTAGGTAAACAGTAACGTCATGATACACTAAGATTAAACTTGCCAATGAGACGTGAGTGAATGAGAGAACAAGTCACATTGACCAATCGCAGACAACTGTCACGTCTCATTGGTCAAATCGTGGGAACATGATGACGACACTATTTTTTGAATACGAATGTACTGGGGTTCAAGTCTATTAATGCGTTTTAGTACAAAAGCAGTTCAATATCTGATCAGTAATAGTGTAGTTACAAGTGAATTAGCAAACATGACAAATTTCGCCATTTCATAAGCGTAATTTGAAACTTTTGTCGATTTAAATGGTGAAAATTGACACTTGCTAATCCACTACCAACTACACACTATTACTGATCTGATATTGAACGTCTGTGCTAAAACGCATAAGTGGACTAAGGTTTGGACTTGACTTTGTCCAATGCTAGTCTGGAACGTAAAAAGAATGCTAACTAGTAACCTTTTGATCCGATATGACCTATTATTATGTCTACATGGTTCTGTCCACCCTGAAAGTAGAAAATCCTATATGTAGCTATCTCATTTTATTAACTATGTGAGACCGGGTCATGTAACGATAAATTTATAAAGATATCTGATTACCTTTATTTTGCCTGACGTTTCGACCCAGTTGCATAGGCCATGGTCGCGGGAAGATTCGATTCGATTCGGTCTCACATAGTTAATATAATGAGTATAAATCGCGAGTGTTTAAAAATAACTATAGCTATCTCACCACTAAACCTCGGTCTGGAGCCTCCTGAATTCTGGTAAAGGTGACTAGTAGGTGAGACGTAGTGTCGAGTGTATACAGTTGACTTCAGACCTCTGTTGAAACACGCTGTATACAACTCGTGGAATTTCGTTCTTACTTTGTAACCTACCCTGTAAATGAAAATTGATAGTATTAAACGGAGCACTTAAACCTCTGACTACTCCGCTACAGAAAAATGCAGTGTGTTTTGAAACGAACATACAAAATTACACACCCAAAATGAATATACATACATACACATCACGCCTGATTCCCTGTATTGGGGTAGGCAGAGATCACCGATCCCCATTTGTCCCGATCCTGACAAACTTTCGCTTCATTGACACTCATACACCTTCACACTCCTAACGTCAGTCGTCACCCTTTTTTAAACATGGCGTCTGTCTAAAAATAGTAAATATATACTTATACTAGTGACCCGCTCCGGCTTTGCACGGGTATAAAATATATAGCCTACTACACTAATTAATGGATGTTATTATACATATAAGCCTTCCTCTTGAATCACTTTAACTATTAAAAAAACCGCATCTAAATCCGTTGTGTAGTTTCAAAGATTTAAGCATACAAAGGGACAAAGAAAGTGACTTTGTTTTATACTATGTAGTGATGTAACTATACAAACCTAAACAATTCATTATTTCCATAGCAAGTCTTATTTGTGTTTTCGACTAGGAAATTCGGAGCAGATTTGCATGTAACTTGCTTGAACAAACCTTCCCAGTAAAGATTAGGTGCATTATGCGATTTCTTATGTTGGTAGGAAAATGTCGTGTTTCTTTCACATGTTATGTCCTGTAAGTAGAAACAATCATTAATCAAATATAAAGTTTCTTAAAATATTTAATAAAAGGTCCTATATTTATTAAGCTTTCTCTGTAATGAAAATAAAACATAATATTTTAAGTACAAGTCCCGTTTTTTTATATCATGCCAAACATCAAGAACCTAACCGGGACTCAAGGGCCGGTGCGTATTTCGCCCAGCGCATCAGCATAGCTGTGCAACGGGGAAATGCCACCAGCCTTCTTGGGACACTTCCTACCACTGCCACTGATTTGGCAGATTTATTTTATTAGTAACGTATATTTAGCTTCAAGATTTTATTTTATACTTATTAGGTTATTTTAATCTTTATTATTTAGTACTTATAATATTAATTTGATGTATTAGATACTTCATGTAAATAAAACTAAAACTATTAAAAGCTTAGAATCTCTTAATAATAATATTTTTTTAATCATCCCAAATTAAAAACTACATGTTCATCCCGACTGTCTCGTGCTGGGACGTAAAAAGAATGCTGCCGTTCTTCCATCATCATCGTAAGAGAGTATAGAATGGGACAACTGAAATCTATTGGGCAATAGACTAGCAACCTGTCACCATTGTTCCATATTACATCAAAATCCCAATATTTATGCTAAAAAGTGACCTAGGAGATAATAAATTTCCAAGGTTCTGTCCACCCTCAAAGAGTTTAAAGACCTAAATGTATATGTACGTTTAACCCATGCGGTAAGGTAAAGTGTCCATTTACAATTGCAGAGTTAATGATTCTATGGCCACCCCGAACCCACGTTTTACCAGATAGTCAGTACCAAATGTTCGTTGTTGTTCGTCGAACAGGTAATAGTTAGTGCTTGTAAATGGCGACGTGGCTTACCACCTGTCACATTGAGTACTGACTATCTGGTCAACACGTGGGTTCGAGGTGTCCATAGAATTACTACCTTCGCAATTACGGAGATGGAAACCTGAAGCTCTGACTACCCCGCAAGGGTTAATGGTCGTGAATGCGTTTGTTTGTCTTTTCTCGGAATTATTGTATCTTTTAGGTCACTTTTAGCAAAATTATTAGCTTTGATATAGAATATTGGTTATAGTTCAGACAGATAAACAGATTGACAAAAGGAATATCTATGAGTAAAGTGGAAGGGCGGTTACATACGGGCCAGCCCAATAAGACATATAACAGTCAGATAGACGCTATATTGAAAAAGGGTGACGTTAGGAGTACCTATAACCGCCGAGTGTGTATGAGAAAATGTATTAGTGTCAATGAAGCGAAAGTGGTCTGTCAGGATCGGGACAAATGGGGGATTCGTGATCTATGCCTACCCCTCTACACGGAATCACGCGTGATGTGTATGTATGTATGTAGTTCAGACAGGTAGGTAAGCAGAAATCATAGATTCCCCTCTGTCTGCTCTCTGACACACCTCTTACACACGCGGCGGTTATAGCTACTTCTAACGACGTCTTAGAGAAATATTGTACTATATATACTAACTATCATATAAACATTGTCCAAGGTATCATTTCCTAATTTTACAGTATTTTTTCCCAAACACGCCGCCGTGATGTTTCCTCCACTCGGCACATAGATGTCGCCATTATGATTCGGCTCAATCAGGCGGCCATTTTGAATTAAAATTGGCTGAGGTACGCCAAAGTCTTTCAAAATTAATAATTTGCAACCTGTAAACGAAATTTATGTATTACATAAACATACTACATAGTAATATAGAGGGGAGTCAGTGCCCATATACAAAACTTCATAAGCATTTTAGCTACAAGCCACTCAATGCCCGTATGTCACTAGATAGACAGCACCCAACGTGAGAGGTAGTGAACCGTATCGCCGTTTACAAACATTGTCTATTCCCTATCCCGAGGGATGGGCAGGTTTCCTTGTCGTTAGCGACAGGAAATAATGTAGGTGCATAACATTTTTAAATTTCATTCATGGGTACATGCCAGAGCTGGGATTTGAACCTAAAACCGCTAGTAAGAAGTCAAAGGTTTTACCCACTTGGCTATCGCCTGTTTTTATTGTTAATTATATTGGAGATATTATATCTCCAAGGTTCTGTCCTCCCCGAAAGTCAATAAAGGCCGTTAATATAAATGTATATAAGAAATATCAGAGGCCCAAGTCTTTGGTTGCTTTTTTTTTGGTTGTTTTTGGTGTGCTTTGGTTTCGGTCTATGGTTTTTGCAAACTATCAGTTCAAATTCATTCAGTAGCATTGTGAAGTTGTTCGTTGAATAGCAAAAGTGACATAATTAGTCATTTTAAGGCGAAATTTGACATTATTACTGTCATCAATGGTGAAATTTGACACTTTTGCTACTCCACTTATAACTTCACAGTATTACTGAAGTTATATTTATATAATATTTTGACGACCTCCGTGTCGCGATTGGTTAAGTAGCTGAACGCTAATCGTGAGGTCCCGGGTTCGATTCCCGGTGGAGCCAGAGTTAATAACTGCGCTTTTCTTCTGCTTTCCAGTCTGGTTGTTTATTATATATGCTATATATGTATTTATCTATGTATAATAAGTATATATATCTTACATATACGTTGACCAGTACCCTTAACACAAGTCTTAAATGAACTTACCAAGGGACTAGTTCAATTGGTGTAATAGTGTCTTAAAATATTATTATTATATTGAACTACGATTGTGCTAAAACACATTAGTAGACTTGGGCCCCAGTACCCAATGAAATGGGTGAGGCAATCATATCTATTTAACCCTAAGGTTAAATCAACGCCAATGTTGTAGCAGGCGACTAAGGGTATATGGGTCATATGGGTCAAGACTATAGTGTACATTCACGTCCTTATTCACTTTTGGGTTGGACAGAATCTGAGAAACACAATATTTTTTAGGATACTACTTAGAATGTTTTCTGGATATACATATGATGTCAAATAGAACATAACAGGTGACTAAGGGAATAGGGCTAAATGGGGATAGAATCTATTGAGCGATGGGCCAGCAACCTGTCGGTAATGCCAATCCCGATATTCATGCTAAAAAGTGACCTAAGATATATTATATTTCCGAGGTTCTGTCCACCCCAAAAGGGATTAAAGGACGCGAATGTATATGTATACTTAATGCCTGAAACAAGATTTTTTTAATTCAGACAATAGTATTTAGTATCGTGCGATATTAAATGGCGAGAAGATTGTCAGCTAGTTCGATTATATTCAAATCCCAAATGAGCAGGGTTTACAAAAAGCCATTCTTACTTTATTTGTTAGTTACGAAATCTATGTATTTATTTATTAGCGGTATTAAGATTTACTAGATGAACGCATAGCACGACGTATCAAAAGATATTGTCAAATTATTAATTTTACTGAAATACTAAAACACTTCTTATGTATTAAAATACAGGAAAATTTGTTACAATCCTCATTGACAGCTAAATTCATTTACGAAATGCATTTAATATTACGGTGAGGGAAAACATCGTGAGGAAACCTATCTGTTCCCGAACAGGTTATAGTTAGTGCTTGTAAATGGCGACATCGCTTACCACCTGTAACATTGAGTACTGACTATCTGCTCAACACTTTTTTGTTTCAAGTTTAAGAAATTTAAGAATAGATGCTATAGTTTTTACTAATTCTTTACTAAATGCCCTGTAAGTTTCATTTCGATTGTCCAATATTTGAAAAATGGGCCCTCAATCCAGATGCACACGGGTTTGGTGTGCATCTGGATTGAGGGCCCATTTTTCAAATATTGGACAATCGAAATGAAACTCACAGGGCATTTAGTAAAGAATTAGTAAAAACTATAGCATCTATTCTTAAATTTCTTAAACTTGAAACAAAAAAGTTATTGTCAAAAAACTGTGGCCCTCAATCCAGATGCCAGCATTTTCTAGATCTCGGAAAGTACGAATCCTGGGATCATGCTGTTTATTCGAGGATTTAGTAAAGAATTTCTTTAATAAATTAAGAAAATCTCAAATCTCAAAAATGCGTTAAATATAGGTTTAGGGCGATTTTGCTATGTTCAGAGCTCGCTGACTTTTGGAATCATCAAAAAATGAACATTTCTATACAAAAAGACTAATGTAACTTATATTATCTTGAAGCTCCATGGCTCAATGAATTAGTAATGAAGAAATAACGATACAAAAGCGAATAGTTTAAGAGAAAATGAAATTTGAATTTTCATCTGACGTACAAACTGAGAGCCCTAAACTTTCGACGATATTGACTAAACTAAGCCATCTACACTAGCGTACATAAGGATGACTAATTTTACAAATTTTTTACTAAATCCGTGCAATATTTACATGCCTCTAAATATCACACTTTAAGAGGAAAATGATTTTGATTATTTATATAGGAGAAAATTCTGTAGGGTGACTATGTTATGTGTAAATAAAATATGTATATGCAAGTATTTGACGTGTTCTTGTAGTATATTGTAGTACAGATGGATAATTGGGGGTTTATTACGCCTAAATATCCCATTCTAGCAGGGACGAAAAAAGAATGCTAGACTGCAGCCGATATCCCTGGCATGTTGACTGAGGGGCTGGGTATAAATGCAATTTATTTGACGATCTCCGTGGCGCGATTGGTTAACCACCTGAACGCCAATCGTGAGGTCCCGGGTTCGTTTCCCGGTGGAGGCAGAGTTAAGAACTACGCTTTTCTTCTGCTTTCCAGTCTGATTGTTGATTATATATGCTATATATGTATTTATCTATATATAATATGTATATTATATATTTCTTAAATCCACGTTCACTAGTACCCTTAACACAAGTCTTAAAATAACTTACCAAGGAGCTAGTTCAATTGGTGTAATATTGTCTTAAATATTATTATTATTAATTTATTGGGCGTTGGGCTAGCAATCTGTCACTAATGTTCCATATGGTGTACGAAAAATTCAATGGTACAATAAATAACTGGCGATCTTTTTATCATTTACATCTTTGAATATATATTTTTTTTCATTTATTCATTGTGTGATATTGTGTGAATATCAGGCCATAGAATTTGTAAATAATTATTGTTTTTACTACTTCAGACTAGTTACAAGAAATTTTATTTTTTAATATGGTATTTTATATTTCAACCTTTCTGTAAATTCGACGTAGCTCATTCATTGATGGATTGATTCTGTATCAATGAGTACGAATTTCAAAGCCTGGAACATGTACTATTATGGAAATTAAATTTTCTATTTGATTGTTTGTGTTGTATTGTGATTGGATAACTTGTGCTCCGCAATTGTAAAGATGATTACTCGAGCCTGAAAACCCTGCAAAGATTAAAGTCACGAAAGTGTTTGTTCTGTCTGTATACTTTTATATAGTTTACTTTTAATTTATTTGGTGATTCTGGTTTCTGCGGCGTTACAGATAGTGTGTTGTATTGTAGCTAATATCTTTGAATGTGGTTATTGTCAATAAAGTGCTAATAATCTATGTTTATATTTCAATAATAACATTTCTATTTATTTTTACCCAACAAATAAAGCCGTAACATATTCGTCATATACCTCGTACATATCCTCAAAGACACGATAATATTTCATAGGTCAATTTTTAGCATACATAAATATTAGGGTTGTAATTGACACATTACAGAACACAATATTTCAAGTTTTCACATTGACTTTCAAAGGATACATGAATAAATAGACGATTGACACATTGATTCTACTTTCAAACGGACTGATCACTATCTCCACCATAGATAAGTGTTTGATGACTTTGCGTAGGCAATCTAACCTCCAATCCAATTACTCAATTATTTCAATAACTTTGATTCATATGTATCTTTGTATTTGGTTCGGGACGTCGAATACTTTTTTATATTTACACATAACATAGTTACCCTACAGAATTTTCTCCTATATAAATAATCAAAGTCATTTTCCTCTTAAAGTGTGATATTTAGAGGCATGTAAATATTGCACGGATTTAGTAAAAAATTTGTAAAATTAGTCATCCTTATGTACGCTAGTGTAGATGGCTTAGTTTAGTCAATATCGTCGAAAGTTTAGGGCTCTCAGTTTGTACGTCAGATGAAAATTCAAATTTCATTTTCTCTTAAACTATTCGCTTTTGTATCGTTATTTCTTCATTACTAATTCATTGAGCCATGGAGCTTCAAGATAATATAAGTTACATTAGTCTTTTTGTATAGAAATATTCATTTTTTGATGATTCCAAAAGTCAGCGAGCTCTGAACTGAGGGCCATAACAAAATCGCCCTAAACCTATATTTAACGCATTTTTGAGATTTGAGATTTTCTTAATTTATTTAAGAAATTCTTTACTAAATCCTCGAATAAACAGCATTATCCCAGGATTCGTACTTTCCGAGATCTAGAAAATGCTGGCATCTGGATTGAGGGCCACAGTTTTTTGACAATAACTTTTTTGTTTCAAGTTTAAGAAATTTAAGAATAGATGCTATAGTTTTTACTAATTCTTTACTAAATGCCCTGTAAGTTTCATTTCGATTGTCCAATATTTGAAAAATGGGCCCTCAATCCAGATGCACACTGGGTTTGAGGTGGTCATAGAATCACTACCGCAATTGCGGAAATGGACACCTGAACTTCTGACTAATCCGTAAGGGTTAATGGTCGTGAATGCGTTTCTTTTTGTCTTTTTTGTAGACTGCTAAATGAATTGAGAACAAAATGACAAAAAACATTTTTATTTGGATTTTAAATGTGCATTGTGAAACTCTTAAAATGTACCTTGAATCTTGATCTATAAATATTAATTACCTGTATGTGTTAGTGCAATTCCTAATTGCATGTAACTGTAGACAATAAATAAAAAAACACTATACATTATTCACAGAATAACAAAAACATAAAAAAGTATTTTCCTTTTAAATTGTCAAACACAAATACGTAAAAAGTTCGTATATCTGTAAGAACACTTATTTAGGTTAATTAATACGAATTAACATACATATTTAATTCGTTTTTAAATGTATTTTAATGGACGACTGTTTTCTTTTATGTTTCGCGATATACTGACTTTAAACGTGATTAACCTGAGTTGTTATTTATCTTTGTGTGTACACAGTACAGGCTATAGCACTATGTTTATTTGTATGCATTTATTGATGTATCAATATGAATGCGCTTCACGACTTGTGTATACACCATGGAGTAATTAATAAAAGGAGTGGGCCTTACGCAATATTTGTATGGAAACTAGCGTAGCATTACGTGGGGTGAAACGAGGTACGCGTGATGGATGGGAGATATTACCAACAATCAAAACACGGCATCGGCCAATCAAATTAGGTATCTTCTTTCTACTACACATTTTTGACTCCGCACCAATTAAAACACGCCATTTGGACTCCGCACCGCGTAACGGGGACCGCTCCTTTCGCCGGGTCCTCTTTATATTTGGTTCGTGGTATACACACACCCTTTTTTAATGTCGTGTGAGAGTTGGGTTTTATTGAACAATCATGGAGGCAGAATTAATGACGCAAAAATTAGGTCCTTTAGGAAAATAAGTTATAATATTATATGAACAGGTATGGAATAGTGTCATTCATGAACGTTGTGATATGCAAGAGAGATTTGTCAGGATCTTTCAAGATGGCGATCGATTGGCCCTGCCTATCACGTGAGGGAAGTAAATACGTGAATATATGTATTGAAAACTTGTCACGTTGAATAATGATAATCAGGTAATAAATGGATTTCGAGTGGTAAAAAACCATCACAACACTCAGTTGTTAGTGGACACTCGGACTCTGACTATTACTAAATGGTCTTACTGACATAATTCATTAGTATACTTAGTCTAAGAGAGTATATGCCACGAACCAAATATAAAGAGGACCCGGCGAAAGGAGCGGTCCCCGTTACGCGGTGTGGAGTCCAAATGGTGCAGAGTCTAAAAATGAAGATACCTATGGTTATGTCTCACAAAATGGCGTGTTTTAATTGGTTGTAATATGTCCCCTCCTTCCCGCGTACCTCGTTTCACCCCGCGTAATGCCACGCTAGTTTTCATAATATTGCGTCAGGCCCACTCCTCTTATAAATTACTCCATGGTATATACTGAGTCAACTGAAATTTGATAAATTTACAGACGAGCGATCATAAGGAAAAACATTATATTTGAAATGTTATTAAAGATAAGCAAAATATACTTATTGAAGAGGAAATTTTTATTTTTAATTATTTAATTGGTTTATGAGAGAATGAGTATACCACGATTCTTAGAACATTTAAATATATGTATATCTAGTGAACACAGATATTTTTGTTTTATTAAAATAAATAATGAAGTTTCCAGTGGGGATCGCAGAGCTGGTAACTTCCTTCGCCAGAGGATCAGTCTGGCTTTTCAGAGGGGGAACGCTGCCAGCATATTGGGCACTCTGCGATCCAACGACAGTGACAAGTTTTTAGACATTTAATTTATAGTTAATTTTATTTTAGTTTTGTATTAAGTTTGTAAATATTTTGTTACTTTATTGTAAAGATTCTATTGTTAAAATGTATTATAATAAACTATAGACTTAAAATGAAGTTTTGATGTTACACAAATAAAATGCTGTATTTAATTATTTATAATATACAAAACAGTACATTTGCGAAAAAAAATTAGTTCACTCAGATATATAATATTGTATTCTGCCATCGCCTGTACACATCTAAACAAGTTCATAACTGTATTGCATTTAATATATGTACCTATTAGTCACCAATCTTATAACTGTACTTGTAAACACACATTCACGTCTTTCAACCCCGTTCGGGGTGCACAGAACTTAGGAGACATGAAAACATCGCTTTGTTCACTTTTTAGCATGAATATTGGGACTTATCGCATAAGTTTTTATATAATAAAATTACCTTTATTAACCCGACGTTTCGGCTAGGTAATTTTATTATATAAAAACTTACGCGATAACTCCCGTTAGTTATAAATCATGAGTGTAAATCGCGAATCTCTTAAAACTATAATGAATATTGGGGTTGTGATGTCATATGGAACATTGTTGACAGGTTGCTAGGCAACGCCCAATAGATTCCATTTATCCGAATAATAAAGAAGTTAAATCCGTGATCTCTGCCTAACCCTCTACAGGGAATCAGATGTGACGTATGTATGTTATCTGTGTACATATTTATATTCAAATTAGGTTGTCCTATATATATCTTAATATTTGTTTTGCTTATTGATATTAAGCCGGGTTTTCGTCGTTAATTACGTGCGTGCTTAAGACAGTATGTTAACTAGCTGCCGTTCTTCCCGGCATGTCGTAGGAGGCAATGCGATGGCAACCAGTCACAAATGTTTCATATGACATCATAACCCTGATATCCATTCTAGAAATTTACTTAACGGTGAGAGAAAACATCGTGAGGAAACCTGCCTATCCCTCAGGATAGGTAATAGTCAGTGTCTATAAACGGCGATACGGTTCACTACCTATCACGTTGGGTGCTGTCTATCTAGTGATACGCGGGCTTCGAATGACCCTTACCTAACATGCCTTCGAAATATCGGAGATATATTTACAAGTCGAGAAGCGTATGTATATAAAATTTACCTAGAAGATACTATTCTCTCCGCGGTTTTGTTAACGCCGAAAGCGATTAAAGGTCGTGAATGTATGTGTATGTAAACTGCGTTCACTGATGATTATAACTAACGGGACTTATCGCGTAAGTTTTTATATAATAAAGTTACCTTTATTTACTCAGTCTGCCCGTGACCATGACTGCTGCAACGTAGCCGAAACGTCGGGTTAATAAAGGTAACTTCACTACATAGTATAAAACAAAGTCGCTTTCTCTGTCCCTTTGTATGTTTAAATCTTTGAAACTACGCAACGGATTTAGATGCGGTTTTTTTAATAGATAGAGTGATTCAAGAGGAAGGTTTATATGTATAATAACATCCATTAAATAGTGGAGTAGGCTATATATTTTATACCCGTGCGAAGCCGGAGCGAGTCACTAGTTATTATATAAAAACTTACGCGATAAGTCCCGTTAGTTATTAATCATGAGTATAAATTTTTCAATTCATTTTTATTGACGTCATTGAATACGATTTGCGAAGCACGGGTAGATTAAGTTAACTTTTTTTTACCTTAAATTGATTAAGTGATGAGCACTCAAGCCTCTGACTACCCCGCCATATTAAATAGGGAGTGTGTATACACAAGTCGTGAAGCGTATGTTTATGAAAACACTCTTAAAATATACATACGTTCACGCCTCTATGTCCCCAACGGGATAGGCAGAGACTATCAATCGCCATCTGGAACGATCGTGACAAATATCTTTTACATACATACACATCAGGCCTGATTCCCTGTAGAGGAGTAGGCAGAGATAACGGATCCCCATTTGTCCCACTGACAGACCACTTTCGCTTCATTGACACTCATACACCTTCTCATAGACACACGCCGAACATAAATATCTTTTAAAATTTATATAATATCTATTTATATTTATTACCAGTATATGTTTTAATAAATACAGTATTAAAAATTGAGAATTTTGTAATATATACGATGTGATATTAATCGTTCAGGATATGGTAAAAAAATATAGAACTGGACTAAAATTTGCAGGAAGGTTTTAAAACAAAGTCAATAATAACAGTTACTAATTTTTATTTCATATACAATTGTACAAAACACTTAAGTCTACTGTACATTTACAATACTTTGCATAACTAAACCTCAACAATATTTTCTTATGCCTATACATACTTTAATTAAACTTTTTCATCTACATAACACA
The DNA here is from genome assembly GCA_030578115.1 of Leucoptera coffeella. Classification (NCBI taxonomy): domain Eukaryota; kingdom Metazoa; phylum Arthropoda; class Insecta; order Lepidoptera; family Lyonetiidae; genus Leucoptera; species Leucoptera coffeella. The sequence goes on from JAMBLF010000757.1 coordinate 56,930, forward strand.
CAATGCTAGGATCCAAAGTCCATTAATGCTTATTACAAAATCGGAATTCGATACCACTTCAGTAATAGTTAGTGTGAAATTGTTAGTGGATTTATAAGACGAAATTGGTCACTTTTGCTATGATAAATGATGAAATTTGACACTTGCTATTCCAGTACCAACTTCACACTATTACCGAAGTGATATTGAACTATGATTATACAAAAAGCTTTAGTAGACTTGGGCCACTCTTAGGGATCTTAATACATTATTACTAATCTAATAACTATCCTATATTCGGGTTCTCAACCTCATGGCTGAAGAAATGGACCTGTTTTCGTGTGCTCTGAGCGAATTCAAGACAGTAGGATTATATATAATTAGTTATAAGAGTGATGTATAGTAATTAATTAGTTATAAGTTTTTTTAATTATAATTTAATTAGTTTCTTACTCGATTGCATTAGGTTAAACCTGTAATAATAGATGTTTGAGGAAGAACGAATAAATAAATAAACTAATGGCACTCTCCAATATTATCATCGATTGAATTGATAAATAGAATACTAACTATGTCTTACTGCCCGGCATGTCATAAATGTTGTCGAAGAGAGTAGGAGTAAAAAGATTCTATTGTGATGGCTTAGTAACCTGTCACTAATGCTCTATAAATTTCATTTACCCCTAGTCTGTTAGTTGCAGTTTACCACCTGACACATTACTGACTTTCTGGTCAACACGTGGGTTTGAGGTGACCGTAGAATCATTAACTCCACTATTACTCAGATTAACACTTAAACTTCAACTACACCACGAAGTTTATTGATTGTTGACACTTAAATCTTTATTATATAAAAGACACCCTTTTGAAAAAGGGTGACGTAAGAAGAACCACTGTGTGTATGAGTGTCTATGAAGCGAAAGTACTTTGTCGAGATGGAAACAGATGAGAATCTATCCCTACCCCTCTATAGAGAATCAAGAATGATGTGTATGTATGGACATATAATATATGTAATAATAATTATATTTGGACATTATTACACCAATTGAACTAGCCCCTTGGTAAGTAGATTTAAGACTTGTGTTAGGGATGCTAGTCAACGTATATTTAAGAAATATATACATATTATACATAGATAGCATATATAATCAACGACCAGACTGGAAAGCAGTAGAAAAGCATAGTTCTTAACTCTGCCTCTGAATCAAACCCGGGACCTCACAATTAGCGTTCAGGCATCTAATAGTCACCTTCTATAACATACCATCCAGTGCTAGTCTGGGATTCTATAGGACACCTCTAGCTGTCTTTAATAGGCAATAGGTCACCCCAATTACAAGATCTGCCACATCGGTACGTAGTCTGATCTAATCGTGCTTTTGCAAAGATGGTTTCTTGTAACTCGCCTTTAAACGTACAGAGACGGCAAATCGTGTGTCCAGATCTTACGATTGGAGCTCGGACAACCCTGGGCCACTGTGGATCTTCAACTGACCTTTCACCTTTACGTAGAACTACATATGAGAATAGTTCAGAAGTGATTTCGGATTTCTTTGGATATTGTAACGGTTCGTACTTAGTTAGGAAGTTGCAGGGTGTCTTATTTTCTGTGTATCTTGGACATATGGAGTCATGCGGACATGGTGCGAAGGCGTAACCTTTTTCCTTCTTCAATTTAAGTATGAACTCTCTAGCTTCGTTGACGATCTTGAATCCAGCGTTCGTGCCCTGCTCGACTATTATAAGGAAGTTTTCCGTCTTATTCCACAGTTTCTGTATCGTTTCTAATCTAGTCTTCATATTTGGCATTTCTAATAACGAGTAAGCAGATAAAACGATATCGTATTTAAGATCCGTTGACGCTGGCAGGAATTGGCGTTGAAAATAGCCTCGTAGTGGAAGTTCAGCGTTGTCTCGTCCTCCACACAGTATTTTACGGGCTAGTTCATTCATATGGCTTGACGTATCTACACAAAAATATTCAAAAATATCTCCTAGCCAATATTTATTTACCGCCCATGTACCTGTACCGACGCCAGAGCCGAAGTCTAAGAAGCTTCTAGGCTTAAAGTCTGGTAAGCGTCTGTTTATTTCATCTAGAATATAAATTAACACGGCGTATTCCGGAATAGCGCGCGCCATGAGATATTGTATACAAGTCGCGCGTTCATACGCTATATTACCCCAACTATACACGTTCTTTTTAAGCACATTGAACACTGTAACTTCCACTTTTCTTTTATGCTTCTGGAGTTCATCTTCCGAAAGTTCTTGAGGGAGTTTTGAGAACACTTTCTTGTATACATTTTCGTAGATTTTCGCAGCTTTCTGGTCGATTTGTCCCTCTTCTGGGGGTGGAAGGCGGGAGTATAGGTAGTTGCTGAGCTTCTCGCTGTCTTGCCACATAGTTTTTGCATTGGCTTCCTCTAGAACAAAGCGTAAAGTCTTCTGAAGTTGTTGTGGTAATACTACGGTTTTTACTCGTATTCTGCCCGGGTGTTTTCGTGGTTTAAACTCGGCTGTATCAAACTTCTCCTTTAAGTTTGGATCCAGAGCTATGGCTGTTGCATATTGACGAGTGGTAACACGCAAAAGCTGCGTAATGTTTAATGTTTTTAACATTTTGCTAATGTTTTGAGGAAGAAGCAAAACATAACCTCAAATATATTTTTTTATTTAAATACAAACTTATGTGAATGATGTTATAGACGATCTAAGATAAGACGACATCATGAAACATAAATAACTACTCTTGATTATATTTCACGAAACCTATTAAATAATGATTAGCAGGGCCACATTTTGTTACAGTAGCTGTAAATTTACATATTTTTATGTTTGTACAATTTACTCATTATGATGATATCGTATGATATTACTTTATGTGACAAAAATTTCAAAGATTTTCTTCTATCAGCTGATCGAATTTGAGGTTATACATTTATAGTACACCAACAAAAATAAAATTTTCGCTAAATAACAAAAAGACAACTTATTTCATCATATTATTCCATGGTAAATAAAGCACAAGATGATCTTTTCACGTAAAAAGGATGACGGCGAAGACCCTGTTGATAAGTTGTTAAAGAAATCTGGTTGCTTAGAATTACATTACAAAGTTCAGGTGTGTATTTTACGTATTTATTAACTTACAGACGTAATCATAAAAATATGAAAGTATTGAAGACTAAAACTACTTAATATTTTAAATAATAGATTGTAGAAAATATAAAAGTTTAAATTTGAATTAATATAGGTTGCTTTATGAATATTGGTTCCTCGCTAACTTAAACTTATTTAAAATACTAATTAGCCGTCTATTTTCTCCATGTCTATTAGCGAATAAAGAACTAAGGATTAATGCAATTTGTTTTGCACTGCCATAGTTGGGAAACCTAATTAGTCCTGAAAATACATAGAGAAACCCAATTATTCCTAGGAATAAGGAAGTCAGTGCTTGTAAATGCCACCAGTTACATTACATACTCTCTAGTCAACTTGTAGGTTCAAGGGGTTGGATACGGATAAGCGGGGCAATTTTTTAGCGACGAGACTTAGAAAATTTTTCGAAAATTTAGTATGGGAATCCGAATTCAGTCACTAGGCTCTCATGATGGCGTAGGAGGTCGCCCTAAAAAATATGAGGTTTTGGAAATTATTCTAAGTCTCGATTCCCATACAAATCCTGCTCAAAATTTTACCAAGTGTTTGCCCCGGTAAACCGTATGCGTAGATCGAGAAATTTAAAATTTTTCTAAGTCTTTTTTCCAGTTAAAAACCATACTAAAATACTAGCGCAGTATTAGGCTGACAGAGCCCGGCAGGAGGTCGCACTACTTACCTAAACCGTCCTTAAATGTCGCAGGATGATTGTATATTTTGGGTTTTTGCAAAAAACCTACGCATTTTTTGAAAATACGGTTAAATAAACATGGTTGGTTTAGCAGATTGGAGGCAGAGTTAAGAACTGAGCTTTTCTACTGCTTTCCAGTCTGGTTGTTAATTATAAATACTATATATGAATTTATCTATATATAATATGTATACATTTCTTAAATATACACTGACTAGTACCCTTAACACAAGTCTTAAATGTACTTACCAAGGGGCTAGTTCAATTGGTGTAATAATGTCCAATTATTATTATTATGTGACACTCACCACCTCCTCATACACACTTGGTGGTTATGTGTACTTCTAACATCACCCTTTTTCAATATGGTGTCTATCTGACTGTCATATGTCTTATTAGGCCCAATTTTGTATGTATTTCTTTCAGGAATGCATAGCGGAAACCAAAGATTGGAGGAAATGTCAGGATGTAGTAGAAAACTTCAAAAGTTGTATAGAAAAAGTGCAAAAGGACAAATTGAAGGGAAACGTTTAATTTATCTTATAGAATGAGTATTCTTTGTTGTGTTCAAAATTTAAATACTTAGAGTCAATTTATACTAGTGCAGAATCAAAGAGAAGTAAATGCAATATATACATATTTAAATTGAACCTTATATTCACTGCATAAGGCACATATTAAAATTTGTTAGTGGAGTGCCAATAGTGTCAAATTACGGCCACTGAAGTATTACTGTATAGCTACTGAAGTAATATTGTGCCTACAATGCAGTAATATAATTCTGTGGAGTTATGGTTGAATTTATTCTGTTAAATTTTGGATAGCTTCAATCCACTTTGACTCTGTGTTAGTATATATTCACCCTTACATAGTTGTCAGGCTTATTTTGCTATAAAAGCCTAGACAGTAATCGTAGATCCCAATTTTTTACACAATTTTTCCTATTTAAAAAAACCTTTACAAGTTTTAGTATTAATAAAGAAAAACAGTTTATTTTAATACTCCAAGACAGACACAAAAGATATTATAATAATAATGTAATGGGTGATGAAAACAAAGAGTAGTTTGTGTGTATACCATTGATTGACATAAAAGATGTATTACAAGGGTATGATTTAAATTAAAACTACATATATTTTCCTATATGTTACCGATCCTAAAAATGAGAAATTAAGTACTTAGCATTTAATTCTAGATCTTTATTATGTGTTATGAGTTTTGTAAATAAATGCTATCAAAATAAATGATCTTGCCCTTTTTTTACAAATTCCATTTTATTGTGATACTAGTGACCCGCTCCGGCTTTGCACAGGTATAAAATATACAGCCTACACCACTATTTAATGGATGTTATTATACATATAAACCTTCCTATTGAATCACTCTATCTATTAAAAAAACCGCATCAAAATCCGTTGCGTAGTTTCAAAGATTTAAGCATACAAAGGGACATAGGGACAGAGAAAGCGACTTTGTTTTATACTGTATAGTGATACACATACATTCTACTATTAAGGGAGTTTCATACCTCAGGTACCATTATTACGAAAAAATGATTGTTTATTGTAATTTCACTACATACATATACATTCACATCCTCTTATGCCTGTAGGGTTGACAGAACTTCAAAGATATGATATCTCCTCAGTCACTTTTTACCATTAATATTAGGATTGCAATGTCATAATGCAAAATTGATAACAGGTTATTAACCCATCGCCTAATAGATTCTATTTACCCTTAGCCCCTTATTCACTCTTACGACATGCCAGAAAGAATGCCAGCTAGTTAGCATTAATTTTACATCAGCCTAGCTCAAGATACAACAGATTAACGATTGATGACTTCCGTGGTGCGATTGGTTAACCACCTGAACGCTACTCGTGAGGTTCCGGGTTCGATTCCCGGTGGAGGCAGAGTTAAGAACTATGCTTTTCTACTGCTTTTCAGTCTGGTCGTTGATTATATATGCTATATATGTATTTATCTATATATAATAAGTATACATTTCTTAAATATACGTTGACTAGCACCCTTAACACAAGTCTTAAATGTACTTACCAAGGGGCCTAGTTCAATTGGTGTAATAATGTCCAAATATAATTATTAAAGAAAAGTCCAGGTAACTTAATAAAAAACATTTATTTAAATAAATTCCTTTACACCTATTCCTAACAGAATTAAGCTAAGATTTTGCTCTTGTTGTGGATAGCGACGTACGCTACGAAGATTGACAGTATGGTGGCCAGTACCTCCGAGTTCACCCAGGGTCCAGAGAAACCTGGAAAAAAATGATGATGATAATTAGACACTTAATATTTATCACACCTATATTCCAAATATTTTATAACACAACGTAGCTCAGTTGATTGGGGCTTGACTCTGTATCAGTGGGTACAGCGTTCAAATCCCGCTTGAGCATTTATCAATTGAAATGAAGTTGATTGAATTTAAAGAGTTGAGTTTATTTAAAACCAGACAAGTAATACATAGTTAATGCCTGTAAATGGTGACATGGCTTACCAGGCACATTCAGTACTGACTATCTGCTCAACACGTGAGTTTGAGATGGGAAATAGAAACCTGATACTACTACCCCACAAGGGTTAATTGTTTTTTTTTGTCAATTTATTCACAGCCTAAATGTTGCACCTTTGTAATATCATTTGTCACTTTCAGCTAAACTATTATTGATGTCATGGCACTGATATTGAAGAATAGTGAAAGGTGAACTCCTTGAACCCGTGTTTCCTTCTACAGCATGCCGGGATTAGAGAGGCCTGCTTCACTAAACATATCATAGCATACTAATAAAAAGTAAAGCTATTGCATAATTACACATGGAACGACACGCAGCGATGACAAATTAACACGTGCAGTATACTCAAAAGTTTACAACACAGATGCACTGTCGTGTAGCAAACAAGCGAGCAATCGCGCAGACGGTTTGCGATTGGGTGGGGGTGTTTGGATTATAGAAGCGTTCGGATTATCTTGGGTTTGAATTATCGAGGCCCTGCTGTACATATAATATTTCAACCTTATACGTTTACAATACAAAATACATTAAAGTATACTCACTGCCAGGATGCTGTAACTGGATGGCGAGTAAAGGAGCGACCGTAGCGGCAGGGTCGGAGCGACGAGCACGGCGCAGGGACGCCCAGCCTTCCTCGTCCAGCACACGCACCTCATAAGTGCCGGAGCGGGCCTTCTTTGGCTCTTCCGTCCATGAGAACTGTGGAAAAGGGATAGATATTAATATAACAAAAAAGAAATTTTGTAAGAGAAAGTAAATATAATATTAAGATGTATGCTTTGAATTTTGTTCCATAATTGGCATAAAGTTACTTATAAATTGTTGTGATCCACAAAACTCTGAATATCTAGTAGATTTTAATAGTCAAAAAAGGTTTGTTAATTGTTGGCTTAATATAACATACTGATCATGACATAGAAATGAACAATGGCGATCCATTATCTCTGCCCAACCCTCTAGAGGGTGTGAACTATGTAAGCATATGTTGTTAGCTGGGAAGTAAATAGAAAACTGACTTTCTTTATGCCATTTCGTAAGACTAGGGCGTTAATGTAATTTATTAGGTGATGGGCCATCAATTGACTACTAATGTATTAATAAATAATAAACAAAGTTGTATTTTAATTTTACTACAAATCTAAGCTAAGTCATTAATAAATTATTAAAGCCGCTAACTATGCGTTGAAGATATTCTTATGATTTCCAAAGCAACTTTACAAACTTACCTGGTATTTATTGTCACCGATTTTAGAAGCTGTGAGGGGCTTGCCGTCGACTTCGGCGTACAGGGCGTAGTTTTCAGGCAACGGGCTATCACATTGAAGGGTAAATTCAGTAATAAAACCTATTTGAGATACAATAGTAGCGTCTAAGCTTGTGAAAGACGAAGCTGTTACTTTAGGGTTCTGGCAGCTTTGGGCGAACGCTTCGCTGAGGGAGCATACCGCGAAAAGGGTTAAGAAGAACTTTGTGACCATTTTTGAGCCCTTTTAATTGATAAATTTATTTAATTTCGCAAAAATATACCCGACGAACTATTTCTCACAGCCCGATTGTTTTGTAATAATAAAAAAATCTGACACGTTGGGACAGTTCGACAAGTTTGTTTTTCTGTATAAAGTACTGTGCTCTTTTAAATAAAATCTTTATAAACATGTGTTTTTGTTTTGAATCATACGTAAATCAAAATTTCTTATAATATTAAAACAGTAATGTTGTACAAAATAGCATGAATAATTGATATTTTACACATTTCTTGAAATAATTAATATAGAAAATTAGTATTCTGAACGCATTTTCAACATCATCAATGACGTGTTGACAAAATGTCATACATAACATTATGGTTCTAACACACTTTCGTGTTGATGTCTTTTTCGTTTAATATTGTTTTATTTGAACATGTGCACCTTATATTATACAATAGATGAAACGAACCGGCCATGTCGAATGAATTATAACTCACTGTAATGCGGATCATGAATTAATTAAATAGCTTTGTGTTTAGTTTGTAATGGTATACATCTTTGTTGTCAATAAAGGTTTCTATGTTGTCACACATAATTTATTCTACTTTTGTAGATATGAGAGCTCCTAGGTAAAGGTGATAGTTAAATAATTATAATAAAAGCGTTTATTTACAGCAACAATAACATACAAAATACAATACTTTTACAGTAAAAACTTACAAACTAGGGGGTATAATTTATGAATGTTATTGTCGCATCAAAAGGGTTCCAACTCAGCTGGGTATGTTGCGTTTCCATTTTTAGATATTTATTATACATTATATAACATGTAAAAGCGGTTCTCGAATGGCGACCGCGTCTCGGTAAACGTAGTGTACGACGCCCCGCTGACAGATGGACCGATGACCTAAAGAAAATTGCTGGTAGTGGTTGGCTGAGGACCACGAGTGATGATGTTTTGTGGCGTTACCTTGGGCAGGCTTACGTCCAGCAGTGGACTGTCGTAGGCTGATTGATTGATTGAACATGCAAAATATATAATTTTACAACCGTGAACTCTTGCGGATAATCAGAGATTCGCTTAACCATTGCGGCAGTAGTAATTCTATGACCACCTCGAATTTAGGTGTTGACCAGATAGTGATAAACCGTGTCGCCATTTATAAGCAGCGACGAGTTCAAGGAACAGAGGCGTAACCCCACCAATTTAATTTAGATAGAAACATAGTTCAGTAGAATGCTTAGTTCGATAGCAGTTCACCGTTTTAATGCTAATTTTGATACTTTTGCTGGCATCAATGGTTAAATTTGACTCTTTTGCTAATCCACAAAGAACTTCACGCTATGATGTAGTGATATTGAACTACGATTGTGCTAAAACACATAGTAGACTTGGGCCCCTATGGTTATGTTTTATATATGCTTTTACCGAAAATGATTAGTGGAATTCTGCCCCAGGTAGGGTTCCTCACGATGTGTATATGATATTTAAACCAGATACTGACCACCAATATACAACCATATCGCTTAGTTAGGCAAATGTGAAATTCAATACACATATACCTACTGACTAAGATTGACCCATCGACCCAATATGACGTATGTCAGTCAGATAGACGCCATATTGAAAAAGGGTGATGTTAGAAGTAGAGATCCCGCCACATAAGGTGGCAGTTGGAGGCGTCGCCACAGTCGCGTAATTCAGTGTTACCAGTAAACACGCCAAAACTAGCACTCACTGTGCCATACGGCTCGATACATTATAGGTTTCATTTGTAACGGTCTTTGGTTGCAGAGCTATAAACTCAAATAAAACAAATTAATATATCAAAGTCAAAATATGTTTATTAAACTATTTCAAACATGATTAATAATTAACGGGACTTATCCTTCTTATTATATATTACATATATTATGTGTTCCTTCACTCTGTCCGCAATAGACCGTTTAGTGTGTTCGACGTAGGATTTCCCACAGCTGCAATCAATCTTATACACACCCTTATATCTTATATCATGAGTATAAATCGCGAATCTCTTAAAACTATTATTTCAAACATGGCACTGAGCATTGTCTTTACATATTTTTTACCGAGGTTAGATCAGCGGAGACCCTAGCTTGGAGAAGAACTAACAAGAAACTCCAGAAATCAATTTATTATAATCACCCTTAACAAACATAAAAATTACAAAGAGTGGGCAAAAAACACAACGCTGGTAATACTAAATTTACCTTTCATACAAAATAACACGCAATGGCGGTAACGTCAAATTTAGTTCCAAGTTTGGCTACTGCCACCTTATGTGGCGGGATCTCTACCTTTAACCACGGACTGTGTATGGGTGTGTAGCGAAAGTGGTTTGTTAGGATCGGGACAGATGGGGATTCGTTATCCCTGCCTTCCCCTTGTACGTATATACCTACTGACATTCACGATTCTCTAATGAGTGAACTGAATTAAGAGTACCACAAATCTTATAGTGTATCCTGTTTTGCAAATTACGAATATTGTATACTAATCTCTCACGTGCTAGCTGGGAAGTAAATAGAATGCTAACTAGCTGCCGATCTTCTCCACATATATTTGACAGCTAGGGCACTAAAGAAGGATCAATGGAATGAAATGGGCAATTGCTTAGCAACCTGTCACCAATGTTCCTTATCGGTGTTATCACAATCCCAATATGAATGCTAAAAGTAACATAGGAGAGATTATTGTGTCTCCGAGGATTAAAGAACGTAAATGTATATATAATATAACAATTAAAACGCCGTCTTTCTTGTTAATCTGAATGTTGGGTGCTCCATTCCAGAGTTCTCGAGAGGCTTATCTGCTGGAGCAACAGAAATCCTTACCCTAAATCCTACCTATGTCTAACCTTGTCGGTGCAAATACCAGATATTTATATAAATGTGTTTGTTTTAATATGTCTGTATATGAAATATACTTATTAATGTGTGGTTGAGTGATAATTGTGATGTACTGGATATATAGGTATTGAGTTTATATTGTATATATTATATGGATGTATGTGTTGTAGTGTTATGTATATGTGTGTCTTTAAATATGTTCATGAATTAATTTATATATGTATGTGTAAATATATTTACATGCGTATGTTTATTTATATATTTGTTTGTATATTTATTTATAAATCTATTATATAAAAGTTATGTATGTAAGTAATTATTGCGATGTTTATTACAATTATATAATTATGTGTACGTTTATTATCTTTATTATATGCAGCTTGTGACAGTTTTCGAATCGGGTGCTGCCGGAGGACCAGTGATGCAGCCTAGCTGCATCGTATACTGAGGCAGCACCTTTTCACTGCATCAATGGTTTTCATTTTTTGATGTTTATTGTTTGTGTGTTTGATGTAATTTGTGTAGTTGTGGTGCAGTGAATAAAGTGTTTTCTTTCTTTCTTTCTTTCTTTTTAATTTTGCACTATGAGGTATAGGTATACTCGTATTTGTATTCATTCTTATACAGTCGCTTACGGTGAGGGAAAACATCGTGAGGAAACCTGCCGCCCCTCAGGATAGGTAATAGCCATAGCCTGTATACAGCGATACGGTTCACTACCTATCACGTTGGGTGCTGTCTATGTAGTGAAACGCGGGCTTTGAGTGGCTCATACTTAACATGCTTTTGAAATTTCGAACTCAAGCCTCTTACTACCCCGTCACGATCAAGAAGGGAGTGCTATACACAAGTTGTGAAGCGCATGTTTATATAATTCGTATAAGTAATTTCATATTATTATTGATAATAATATATGGTATTTTATTATTGCACTAGCCCCATGGCTGTAGTGTTATATTATCTGTGCCCATGGTAAGTACATTTAAGACTTGTGTTAACTCATTCGGAGCCAACGACACGCCTCGCGTGTCCATGAAAATTCTACACGCCACGCCGCGGACACGCCTCGCGTGTCCATAAGTTTTCGATTATATCTCGAAAAGTACATGAATTTTTTTATAAGAATTAGTGTATTTACCACACGAATAACCATAGCACGGCGTCGAATGAGTTAAGAGTACTAGTCAACGTAAATTTAACTCATTCGACGCCGCGCCATTTTTCAGCGTCTTACTAGCGGAGCCGCCATACAAACGGTCATGAACACGTGAGGCGTGTCCGCGGCTCTGCGACTAAGAAAAAATGAACACGCCACGCGTGTCCACTGGCTCTGCGCGAAGTTTAATGTTTCTAAATACGTTAATAATACATTGTGGTAGTTTATTTCCTTAGTTCTGTTTGTGCAACGACAGAGATAAGGTTGTGGCAGAACAGTATAGTGATTTTACACCAGGAATTATGGCGGAATATGGATATTTAGGTAAATAGGTAAATTAAATATGATGTGATTCTCAAACTTACTTATATATGTATTATTAAATTTATAATATTTTTTGTTGTTTGTATAGTATATAAATTATTTACTCATCTATCGACTAAAATCACTCAGAAACATATTATTGTGTAAGTACTAATATTATTATAAACAAGCTAACGTAGTGAGTTTGATGGAAAGTTAAACAAACTTTTAGAACCTCTGATCGCATACTCAAAGTGGACACGCGTAGCGTATTCTTGGCATCCCACAAGGTATTCGTTTTTAGTATAAACATAACTTCTTTCAAAGTAGAAACCACGTGAATATATGGTTATTCGTGTGGTAAATACCATGTACACAAATTCTTATTAAATTTTTTCATGTACTTATCGAGATGTTATCGAAAACTTATGTATACGCGAGGCGTGTCCGCGGCGTGGCGAGTAGAATTTTCATGGACACGCGAGGCGTGTCGTTGGCTCCGAATGAGTTAAGAAACATACATATTTTATATAGATAAATACATATAATTATAGCATATACAATCAACAACCAGACTGGAAGAAAACCGTAGTTCTTAACTCTGCCTCCACCGGGAATCGAACCCGTGACCTAACGATTAGCGTTCAGGTGCTTAACCAATCGCGCCACGGAGGTCGTCAAATATATTGATGTATATATTTTCGGGGTTCTGTACACTATGCAAGGGATAAAAGGACGTGATATGCAAGTCTAATATGGAAGTCGAAATAAAACCTCTCACAAATCCTATATTTACTCTTTATTTATATATTTGTAAAGATGCCACCCGCCGGATCCTTTTGTCTATCAAATTAAAAATTACAATTATCATTCAATATCTATGTATAAAACATTCGTTCACACTTTTATGATTAAAAGAATACTTTTTATACAACAAAAGGGTTCCCTAATCTCTGCCTACCCTTATGAAACGGGCGTGATGTGTATGTATGTAAATTTCAATCACTACATAGTATAAAACAAAGTCGCTTTCTCTGTCCCTATGCCCCTTTGTATGCTTAAATCTTTAAAACTACGCAAGGGATTTTGAAGCTGTTTTTTTAATAAATAGAGTGATTCAAGAGGAAGGTTTATATGTATAATAACATCCATTAAATAGTGGCGTAGGCTATATATTTTATACCCGTGCGAAGCCGGAGCGGGTCGCTAGTACTTGTATATAGGTAGATGTATTTACATTGTGTATAGTAACAGTATCTATAACTACCGAATGTATGAGCATGACATTAATGAAGCGATATTGGTTTGTTAGGGTCGGGGAAATGGGGATTTATGATCTCTGCCTACCCCTTTAAAGGCTTGATGTATGTATCGTCAATAGCTCAGTTGAAAGAACTAAGTATTCGGAATAGAAGTTTCAAGGTTCAATACACGAATATAATATAAAATCTTAATATGACATCAAACTTTTTGTTTGAGTGTGTATGAGTGTCAATGAAGCTAAAGTGGTGACAGGATCGGAACTGATGGGGATCCGTGATCTCTGCCTACCCCTCTACAGGGAATCAGGCGTGATGTATTAATGTTGTACATTGATACAGCCAAATGTTTTAAGATTAATACTTTTACATACATAAGTACATACGTAGTATATTTAAGGTATATAATACAATAAGATTTGCCATACTATTTTGAACCTAAACATATCTAATATAAAGTTTAATTTTATATAATATTAACTCGAAAATAAAATGGCAAGAATTTCGAGGTTTGAGAACATAATTACAAATTTGGTCACATACTGCCATCTAGCGGAAACAAACGGAACTTTTACGGGAAACAAATACATATGAATTAGTATTCTTTTAATCATAAAGGTGGCGTTAATTTCGCGATCCGTGCGAACGCCGAGGACCACAACTTATTCCACAATAAAACATTTCATAAATTACACAGACAATAATTAATATCGAACCTATAAATAATGTTTTGGAACCATTGCAAACAATTGGAATAACCTTGCAAGTACCTAAATTTGTCACTAGGTGGCGGGGTTTGGATGCTAAACTCGGTTTGATTCGATGGTGCAATTTTACTAGGAGTTTGTTTGATGGTCCCAACACATCTTAAAGTAGTCAATTTAACACCTTTTTACAAGTTTCAAGTGCTGAGGGCTGCTCCAAATATTAATTTAATAAAAATTTACATCTGACTTACGCTTAAAATAATTATTAAAGAGATTTACAAATAAAATACAATCACTTCGACAGATTACATCTAATTGGCTAGTGATTACGCGCGCCCTCTATTGTGGCGCGGCGGAAACGTGGCGCCACCTATTCGGATAACGCAACCCTCATTCTTACTAACCCGAACTAATATTACACGTAATAAATTAACGTGGATTGCAATTTACATTTTCAAATTACCAACGAGGTTTCTATGTATAATACTCCTTGGACAACGAGATTTTTGACAGATGAACGACAGCTGTCAGTCATGATTGACATGTGTCAACTAGACGTCATCGCTACGGCCACGTGGCTTTACGTCAGGCGTTTTGACGGGATAACATACAATCAGCCTCTGGGGATACTTCGATCAATGGAAGGAAATCTTACAAGACTTAAGAGACCCGTACGCTTTATATCACATAAAATTCTAAGGAGAAGAATACACGCACACTCACTTAACAAGATCGCGACGCCATCTAGGCAGCGTCTGTCGAACTACGTGCTGTTACGAGTGCATCACGTCAAAACACCGATGACATTACAAAGTCAGTTGTCAGAACTGTCAGTCCACTGTCACTTTTCACTTTCAACCACTTAATACTAAGTCAGAGTGTAATTTTGTTTGTTGCCTTATAGATCGGGGGATAAATAAATAGATCCTAAGTTTAAACTTAAATTACATGAGAATTCATTGCGTGCTTCTTAACTAATCTGTGTCTGGGTACAAAAACTAAGTAACCTACGCAATAGGAACTGAAAAATCCTTATCTAATTAAACAAAATCTATAAAATTAATAGAAAATTCGTGTTGGGAACAAATGTTGGTACAGTATTTTACTTACGAACTTAAATAGCAATGGAAGTTCTGGCCGTTTCAGATAGACACGATATTTAAAATAACTTCATTGTACTCACATCATATTTAGTGTACGGTCAACGTACAATGGTTTTAATATTGTTAGTTAACTCAGTACAATGCACTCTAGACTACGTCAGCAAACCTACTTATTCCTAATCGATTGTAATATAAGGCAATAATTTCTAACAATAAATCAGTGTCAAAACAGCACTCAATCGTTTCAGTCGTACAGACTCTTTACTCGCACAGGACAACTTTATCTAACAGGATAACTTTATCATCTTAACTGTAGAAACACTACAGTTAATGGTCCTTCTTTTGGACGTTTCTGAACGGTATACTTTTAACTAGCTGGCAAATCGGTTACTGGCCTCTCACAAGCGAGAATCACCAGTAGATTGAGAGGTTGCAACAAACAGCACGTTAGAGAGTGTGCTTACCGGAAACGCTTGGACCACGCGGTTTATTCCGTGAAATTACGTTTCGCGTCAGGATAATTCTACGTGAAGTTCAAGAACCAGTGACTTTTTCGTGAAAAATTACGTGACTATTGGACGCACAGTCCCTTCGCGTGAAGCTATTCAAGAACAGTCAAGACTCTACACGAAACCAGCTCAACAGGATGGAATCCCTTCTGAAGAAACAGAGCGAAATTATCGAAGCTATCAAGATAGATAGAGAGAGAAGAGCTATCAGATTGAAGTCTTGGTAGAGCTGGAACAGATTGAACCCAGTGCCGGGGGAGTGTCGCCTACAAGGTACGGTGACAGGATGCATATCTTGACGGTGGCCCTTATTTCTAATCGACAACTCGTCGCCCACTGCCTTGATAGGCGTGTCTGTCCCGTTTGCCTTGCTGCTCACTCACTGGGCGAGGAAAAGGTCGACTCAAGATGGACAGACAAGGAAGGCTTCACATTCACAAGGGTGAGGAAGCTTGTTCTTTTGAAAGGTGGACTTGGTGCTTCCGCGCACAACAGGGAGATGCACGCCCTTAACGGGAACATACATGTCAAGGTCGGTGATGGGGTCACCCGATCACAAACGGTCTCTCGTTGTTCGGATGAGGTCGGCCGGACCACTAGGCTCAAATGGGTTTCGAATCAGCCTGGAGATCTACACTTGAAGGAAGTGGAGAACGAAGTGCCTTCACACAACACCAGCCGTAACAGGAACACCGGTTTGGAAGTGCTCGACCCACTCCCCACTCGTTACCAGTTCTGGAAGGCAATTAGGCCTTCAGCTGAACTGGACGTTGATGTCGTCCCTGCAGCGGAGGAGCCCGCAGCCAGTTCCTCTGGCGAGGCGGCTGCGGGGCGGCTGTCGCAGGCACATCCAAGGAAGCGGCCCCACCGGCGAAAGACAAGCGTCCCAGGAGGAGTAAGGGAAGCACATGGAACAGGTTCAGGGAACGCGTCAAAGTTTGGTTCGATCATGGAAATTGCAGGCATGCCAGACGTGCCGACGCTGTCAAGGCTCTGGGGGATTCGCTGATAGGGGCGAGGAATCCAGGTGCGTCTTTCTTGGGACGTCACGCCGACCGCGGACATGGGGAAGGCGGTGTTGGTCTCTTCGTAGAGCCACCGGCTAACGGCGTCGACGAGGTACTTGCCCGCTACTTGGAGCCGAGGTGGGTAGGGGTCGCTGTTGATCCGGCATGCAACGTAGGTGGCTTCAGGAACACGTCCCTCGGTGCATCGATTGAAGGTGAAGTGGTCAATACGGCTAGTCGTGACAATAGGATTAATTGTCGCTTCGCCGATAAGGTTTGGGCTTACGTCGCTAACTGCCCCGTCACACAAGTTGCAGCCCTCGCTGCTGGTACCACCGCGCGGGGAGACGTCTCCACCATGATGCTCAAGGTGGCATTATATGACTACTTACGACAATCTGGCCCAAATTTTCCAGCGGGGGTTGAGTGGGCCGTACCTTTACGGGTATTACCACCCTATGAAATTTACTCCCTCGATGTGATCGATCAATGGGACTATCATCACATCGTTGCTTCGGCTGATGTTGTCGAGTGGGCCTTGAGGGAGAACTCAGGACGCGTCCCTGTCGCAGGGGGAGGCTGGCCGCTCAACTCCGAGCGTGTAGCTTTGGTCTATCTGGATATTGCGAGCCGGAATCTAGAGGTTTTACGGGCCTTGCAAGTCGTCTCTAGGCTGAGGTATCCTCTGCAACAACGGACGGAATTGTTTGACATCAACACAGACGAAGGCCCCGATTCGAGGGTGTTGGGTGCCTTCCTTCGCAATGAGGGGCTGGTAACTCTAAATAACATACGAACAAATATCATATTCGTAGTTACCAGCAACGAGACCAGAGTCAAACTGGGCGGCATTGAATTTGACGTGACGCGACTACCAAGAAACGGAGATGCTCCCGTGTGCCGGGTGCGCGACTCAAGGGATATGATCGTGGGAATGTTGTCGCTCATGAATGTGTGCACAACCCCGTTACGAATGGTCTTTGACGATTGGCTCGAGACAAGGGTTGCGGGACCCCAAGGGTGGGACTGGGTTGACGAGGTGGTTACAACGTTAACCTTCCGGTACATACCGCAGATCGAGGTTGCAACAGGGGCGGCCGGTGACCGTAGAACATGCTACCTTCCCCCTGGTTTCCGGCGGGCGGATTGCGGTTTGGATATTCTTCCTGACGTGGGAGGTTCACCGGGAAGCGCCCAGTACTACCATGCCTCAGCAGTCCTGGCTACCGAACAAGTAACTACGGACCGGGATAATGCAGACTCTTTCCCCGTGCTCTACTTGGGTGACTGGCCCAATGAAGGGGAGTTGCTGAGCGGCACAGGTACCGGTAAGTTTGGGTTCGAACATGATCGAGGGGACGTCTATACTCAAAGTGTGAAAATGAGGAGTGCTGTGGACCAATGCTCACGTTCCTACTTTCTACGTCGCGGCGTAGAGGAACTCAAAATGGCGGGGGGATGGATGGATGGATTAAGCCCAGACACTATGGGGACATCTAGAGGTTATTGGAAAGAGGCAGTCTATGGTAGAGGCAACGATAGTGATTCGGATGGAGATTCACCGGCGGATGGGTCCGGAGGCGGGGACACATTGGCGGCTGGTCCTGGGAAGTTAACCTCAACGAGGTTGTCCCGCCTTCGTATACGGGGATACGCACGGGAGTTTCCATGTGGCTCAATGAATATGGAAAATCAAGGGCGATAAATATAATGGAATTGCCTGGTCTCGAATTACAGACGGGTGAACAAGACCACTGGGCCGAAGGCTGCGTGTTCGAGGGGGCCCGGGTCACCGAGACTGTGTAGACATTGAACGGGTCCTGCACCGGGCCGATGGGCTCCTTCTCGAGGGAGAGGCCCTTCGTTACGCGACGAAGCCTGACTGACTCGAGGCTCGTGACTGGAGCCAAAGGATAGAGACACATCTCTTCACCTTGCCTGCCCAGCGTCAGGGCTGGAGGGGTAAGTTCCCTTCAGCGCAACCTCTAGACAACTTACGCCCAGGGGGCGGGGGGGTCCGCTCAATGATCAAGTCCTGGGTGGAGGGGAATTTGCGCGTCGTTGTTCTGAGTAATGCGCTGGCAGGGAAGATCGGGAGCTCCTTGTTGAACGAGTCGCTCATCTGGAGGTCGAACGACAGGGGCGTCAAGTACATCGGTCCTGCATGAGGCCTCCTATTCCATAACTTTGGTCTAGGTGGCATTGCCAGAAGAACGGGTGGCCAACACTCGGACGGGGCGAAGCAGCAAGCGGGAGAAGATAAAAAGGCTGAGGATTTTGGGATTGGGCCAGTGCCTGGGCAGCCGGTCACTATCGGACCTCCAGAAGTACAACTGCCCAAGGTGGGAACCGACGCGGAACGTGCGGAACTCAACTTGGACCACAGAGCAAACGCGGACACGGCTTAAAGCTAGACGTATCCGTTTCCAAAATGAGACCGGACTGGGAGTATTCTTGGGGTGTTTTCTTGAAGGAGTTAGGTTTAATATCCACGCGGAGGGAGTGTCAAACCACTGCCACTGTCGGCACGGTGGCAGCTAATTCAGAACATGAATAAGCAGTTTTGGAAGTGGTGGTCGGCGGATTACCTGCAGACTCTGCAACTCCGCTCCAAATGGAAGAGAGTAACAAGAAATCTACAGAAAGATGATATTGTCCTAGTCAAGGACGATAATTCACCGCCTGGGAAATGCCCCCTTGGCAGAGTCATCGATGTACACCCAGGAAAAGAAGGACACGTTCGAATCGTCACAGTGAAAACCCAGAACAGCATCATGAAGCGTCCTATATTGAAACTTTGTTTGCTTCCAACAAGTTCCGAACAGGAAACTGCCCCGACACAACAAGAGCCGAGCGCCGAGCGAATCGCAAACACAAGTAAAAGAACAGCTGAGACGAAAATTGCTGACACTAATAAGTGTCAGACACTGACGCCGCGATGTAATGCGAGGAAGCCGTGGTCAATCAACTTTACAACCATGACATTACTTTTATTTTTATATGCTGCTAGCACAGTACAGTGCGCATTCAACGTGACGCCATTTGAAGGGTCCCAAGATGTTTATTTTGACAAGGTTTATGACATAAGCCTGATTCGAGATGATTGGAAGCTGATACTGTACTATAACATGAGTACATACTGGACCGGAATAAGGGACCTCAGAGACTACGTCACACATTTCGAACCTTATCTACAAAGATCAAACCTGCCGAGACATTACAAGAGCATCATATATCAACTGCAGCACGAAATTGACCATTATAACATGATACTTCAGAGCCAAGCCGTCAAGAGACGGAAGAGAGGCCTAATGGACGTAGTCTAGAGTGCATTGTACTGCGCTAAGCTACTGAGTTAACTAACAATATTAAAACCATTGTACGTTGACCGTACATTTAGTATGCTACTAAGATGGTTTGGACATGTTATGCTAATGATTGAACTATATATATATATATAAATGAGATGTTAGCGCGGTCCAATAAGATGAATGACTATTGAATAGACTGAACCAGAGATTCGTGTCTTACTACGTCTCTGTAGAAAAAAAGTCATGTGCAGGCATATAAATAAGACAATGTTATTATTGAAATATTCGTGTAAATCTGAAACGAACATTAAGTACACAGACTAATATTCAAAAGAATTCAAACGTCTATGTTCTGTCAAAAATAAAAATGTCTGTCAAATTGTGATGAGTGTAAAACTACATTGTAGAAATAGAACCGTTTACAAATAACTATAATGATAAAATAGATAGATGAATATTTTCATTGTAACTTTCATTGTATTTTGAAATAAATATTTTAAAAGGTGAACAAGTATATATAGGAATACTATAGTCTGTGTACTTTTACAATCATTCAGTAATTTTAGCTAATTAATTATTAAAAACAGTCCCTTTAACAAGTTTTTGTACATTCTTTCAAACTCGTAGATTTGAATCAAGTAAATATATGCATATTTTTTTAAATATTAATTACTTCTGAACTGTACTTTACAATATGTATGCAAAAACTGTTCAACTTATTTAGTCAGTTTTCCACCAAAGCGAATTATAAGATCATTTTAAACTTTGCACCTAACTAAAGTGTCTTGAACACAATTTCGGAGGTTACAATAACTGCAAATAGAAATAATGTGAGTAGTAAAAAACTACTTTCTATAATAAGCAAGTATTACATTTTGTTTTTAACTCACATAGTTGACTATTTGCATTATAACCTCCAAAATTGTGTTCAAGAGACTTTAATACCAAAACGGACCAAAAAGGCGTACGGTAAATACATCCAACAATTGTAAATACTAAAGTTCCTTACTCAGATTACAAGTAAACGGGACTTATCACGTATATTTTATAAACAAATTACCTTTGCTACGTGGCGTTCCGGCCATGTTGCAATAGCCAATCACGGGTCAACTGACATGACAAGTCCCGTTTCCTTGTAAAACGAATAAAAACCGTCACAAAAACATTCAACAGAGTTCAACAACGCAAAACTAACCTACAAAAACTTGTCAAGGAATCTGCAATTTAGGGAGTACCAGAAAACGGGGTCTCTAGAACCGTGGCAACAAACCCAAAGTTACACTGTGACTGTAAGCGTCCTGTCAATGTTGGGCCGAGGGGCTTTTCGTCGGGGAAGCGGGGGGCGCGGTCCAGTCGTCGTTGCCTTCGTATTGCGTGTTCTCTAGCCTGGTGATGAGCCGCTCGTCCTCATCGCCAAACTCGCCCCCCATCAGGGACGGCTCGCCTACCACCATCACGTCCTGAAAGGGGAAACAGTTGTTAACGAGGAGTTAGTAAAGAAAACAGTTACGGTAACCACCGATATGTATGAGAAGGTTTACGGTGAGAAAAACATGTTTAGGAGACCTTTTACAGACCTGCCATTTCTGAGGAAACAGTTGTTAATATAAACATACATATATATACATTAGCTTTTAGTCCCTTTCGTGGTGGACGGAACCTTGGACACGTGAAAACACATCCTTGGTCCATTGGTTACTCCAAAAGCTTGTCGTTTAATAAGTGAGTTGCTTGAATAGACGACATACTGAAGTCTAACCTAAGCTGATATATATGGTGAGAAAAACATTGTTAAGAGACCTTTTTCGAGACCTACCATTTATAGAGACACACACTACAGTAGTTATTAATACATATATAAATACATACACATTGACGTCCTTTAATAGCTTTCAGGGTAGAGTTGAAAACGTCTGCTTGGTCACAAGTTGCTAGCCTATATCCTAATAGATTCCATTGACCCCCTAGACCCTTAGTCGACATCACGTCTTTGAAGGGAGAAATAGCGACTTTGTTTTATACGATGTAGTGAAGATATTATTATATTATAGTATATTCGCATTAAGAAAATAATGACGTCATCATGATTTAACCAATGAAATTTCATAAGGGTTGTTTATTATTGGTCAATGTGACTTCTTTTCTCATTAACTCACGTCTCATTGGTCAGTTTGACCTCTGACTATCATGACGTCACTATTTACTTAGCGCGAACAGCCTATATGCGGTTCTTCCCGGTATGTCGGCGGCGTCTAAGGGATTAGGGGTATATAATAATAATAATAATAATAACGTTTATTCACAAAAACACATTAACATACACATACAGGAAATTAAAAAAAGAGAAAGAGAAAAAGAATGTATAAGTAAATAATTAAATCCTACATGTGCATGTCATTGCCCAGTGAAATGGTCCCAGCTCAGCATATATGCAATGATTGAAGGATATGGAATCTATTGGGTTCCTTCCTTGCCATATAGTTACATACCTGCGACGCTAAGGAGAAGTTGGGTCCGGGCGAGCGTTTCTTAGAGGGCGCTGGAGGGGCGGGGTTGGCGCCTGCACTGCCTTTGCGCTTACGTCGCTTGCTCGCCGGCCGTTGCGACTCTGCAATTAAAGGAAGTAATAATATAATCATATCTGCTAAATAAATAATTATTGTTGTCTAGGTTTAGTGTTCAATGTTTTGTGTTATTTCAGTGTAATATGTTTGTCCACGATCACGTGCTAGGCACACTTTAAGCCTGGTGGCTCCGGCTGCCTCACATCCACGCGCCACACGCCTAACACACCACTCCACACTTAATATATATAAGTATATATTCGGGTTAGGCTATAGGGACTTAGGGCCAGTTAGGTACACACACCTTATTGGTGGCTAGGTTCGTTTATAGGCTATCCCCCGTATCTTCCCACACTGCAGGGTCGGGACCCCTCTGTCACGACTCTGCGGTCTGTCCAATGTTTATTAGTAAATTGTATTGTATTGTCAATGATACCGTATTGGGAAACCTGTGATGGTGTTATCGTGAAAAATGTAAATAAATAATTGAGGACACTATTACACTAATAGAACTAGTACCTTGGTAAATTTAAGACTTGTGTTCAGGGTACAAGACATATATACTTATTATGTATAAATAAATACATATATAGCATATATAATCAACAACCAGACTGGAAAGCAGAAGAAAAGCGTAGTTCTTAACTCTGCTTCTACCGGGAATCGGGACCTCACGATTAGCATTTAAGTGGTTAACCAATCGCGCCACGGAGGTTATATATAGTAGGTAATATATGTCATTGGTCAGTCTTAGGATATATATTGAGGATAATTATGATAATATTATTGACCCTTTTTCAATATGGCTTCTATCTGACTGTCACATGTGCTATATTAATGTCTTATTACACCGACCGCTACGTAAGTGTGTATGAGTGTGAATGAAGCGAAAGTGGTTTGTCAGGATCGGGACAGATGATTATGTGGATGTATCTCTGTGTGGGTGTGAGTGAGAGAGATAGAGAGAGTGTGTATGTGTGTGCGCGTGCATGTTTGTTAGCGGGTGTGTGTTGGGCCTTACTTACAGGCTACCTTAAATATGTCAGGAATAGACATATATGTGTAATTTGAACACATATATGTCTATTCCTGACATATTTAATGATGATGGTAACTACAACAGTAGAATTTCAATGCTAAGATTGTACTGAACTTGTAACTTATGTTAAATAAAATAATTTGTCTTTGCAAAAAAGTTGTCTTTTATATATCTAAACCCTTCTCCGTGTTATGTGTGAGAGAGAGATAGATAGATAAATAGATAGATAGAGTGCGTGCGTGTGTACGTATCTAAACCTGCTTGTGTGTGCCTGAGTAAGAGATAAATAGATAGAGAGATAGTACGTGCATATGTATGTAAGAGTGTACGTGTGTGTGCGTGCGTTGGGCCTTACTTACAGACTACCCTTTTATATATCTAAGCCTGTCTCAATGTGGCGGTGAGTTAGTGAGTGAATGAGTGAGGCAGAGAGATAGATAGATAAATAGATAGATATAGTACGTGCATATATGTGTGCGTGTGTGCGTTGGGCCTTACTTGGAGGCGCGTTGCACTCACCGGGGGGCGCCACCATGCGCTGCCACTTCTGGAACAGGGTGGTCTTGAGGCAGTCGCGGGGGGACAGCGCGTACGCCTTGTGCCGCGACATCAGCTCCTGCATCGGCTCCAGGATCACGCATAGCTGCAACGAGGGGGTTGTGGGGTGTTATGGTACTAGTTCTTAGTGTACACATATATAAGGTTCATAGTTTAGTATTCGTACTGTTGAAATTGAAAACCTTTTTTAAAAAAGGGCATTTATTAACTAACCGAAGCAATACAATGAATACCCGTCTTAACCGGTTGTTGGTTGAATGGGAACTAGTTAGATGCTAACGCTAACTCAATAGCGTAAATGACTAAAGCTTTGACAGCACAAAAGTGTTATGTTACTGGAGGTCTCTTACGTTCCAAACTTACATGGTGGGAATATCCATAACAGTACGTAAATATAACTGATATCATCAGTGTAGCTCAGTAGTTTGGGGCTTGACTTTGTATCAGTTACAGGGTTTAAATAAGCCGTGGCGCCTTTTACAAGTATTGATTTACCAGTCCGTGGAACAGGTAGGTTTCCTCACGATGTTTACCCTCACTGTAGTGTTCGGTGCATAACGAAAATGTTAATGGCACAAAAATCAGAATCTTCAATTTCATTGATACCGAGGTTTAAACTCTGTATCCCCTGTTACAGAGTCAAGTTTCTAACAACTGAGCTACGCCAAAAATTTTTGGATATTGTTCCATATTAGTCTAGGACGTAAGTAAGATGTTAAGAAAAACAAGGATATCACTAAGAATCTTTCGCCTAAAATGATGGTATGAGGATATTACCTATATACCCATAATGTACTTATAAATAGATATTTATGTATACGTATAGTCGTATATCCATTAATAATTATCATTAAATAAGTGACCAAGCTGTTTTAATGACTCTATGGTTCTGTCTACCCCGAAAATGATTAAAGGACGTGAATGTATGTTTATATCCATTACAGGGATATAACGCACACTTTCATACATACATTCACGTCCTTTATTCCTTTTCATGGTGGACAGAATCTCGGATATAAAATATCTCCTAGGTCACTGTTTAGCATGAATATTGGGTTGTGGGTTGCGATGTTATAAAGGAATATAGATGGCAGGTTACTAGCCTATCGCCCAATTGATTCTATTTACTATCGTCCCTTTCGACGTCATACCGGGAAGAACGGCAGCTAGTTAGCATTGTTTTTACGTCTTAGACTAGCATAGGACACTTCTTGACTACCCCAAAATGGTTTTACAGTAGTACATATTATATGTACAGTCAGCTCTAAAAGTGCAGTCCCAGTAACTTTTTATAAGGTTTAAGTTTATAAGAACAAATGACAATATTTTAAAACGGGCACCACTATGCATTGTCATAGCCACTATACGTTCGCGTGCTTCGAAATGTAAAACATTGTCTTTTGTTCTCATAAACGTAAACCTTATAAAAAGTGGGACTGCACTTTTAGCGTAGACATTACGGGTAGTACCAACAACTTTTCCACCTACCCTCAGATAGTTGAGCGTGGAGTTGGTGATGCCCTGCCTCGTGATGTTCTTGCTCAGCTGGTCTAGGGCTGCGTGGTCTGGCGGGTGTACCGCCTGTCTCGGGATCAGTTCCCGGTGGGCCCTCACCGCCATATGCCATGACTTGATCCGCATCAGGTCGTCGAACGTGAACTCTAGGATCAGTCGACCCTCTGTGCATACCTAGAATTGAATATATAAAAAGTTCATTTTAGTATCACGCTGTCCTTCAGGAGACAAGAAAACCGTGGAATATATATCTTTTTGTTCATAGATATTTCATTAGCCTATTTCGGCCAACGAATTAGTTTGGCCATTCGGGGTGAAATGCTGCCAGCATCTTGGGTATTTTCCCTGCTGGCAGTAATTTGGCTCAAATATTTTGTTCATGTGAATACAGTTGTAAATAAAATTATATGATTTTTCGTCTGCTTTTAGGAATATATAACCAAGAACTAGTGATTTCTCCAGATGAATCATACCCAAAATATCGTGTCTACTCGGACGAAGTCGCGAGCACAGCTAGTTTACAATATAAAGAAATATGTCTAAAAATTTGTCGCTATGATTGGGGCGCAGAGCGGTCGTTAGCCCACTAATGCTTTTTGCGAAATATCAGTTCAATATCAGATCAGTAATAGTGTGAAGTTAGTAGTGGATAAGCAAGCGTCAAAATTTCACCATTTAAATCGGCAAAACTCAAATTTCACTTTAAAAATAGTGACATTTGTCACTTTTGCTAATCCATTACCAACTTCACACTATTACTGATCTGATAATGAACTGCGTTACAAAATATTATACGATATTTTGCAAAAAGCCTTAGTGGATTTGGGCCGCTCTTACAATTCTAATAAGACCATACCAATACCCACCTTAGTAAACATGGGCTTGCCATGATGCGTGACCATGGTGCAGTGGTCGCAGTCCAGCGTGATGCTGGTGTTGTGGAACGACTCCTTGGGCTGCCGCATCGTGTAGTACAGCTCTGACACGCCCCCCTCGTAGATACTCCGGAAATACCGGGGTATTAACGTCCGCCCTATCGCTGTAATGAAACATAGGTGGCGTTAGGTGGCGGTTTGGAGGTGGTATTATAAGTAGTATTGAAGTTATAGAAGTTACTGAATATCTACGGTGTGGGAAGCCATCCGAACGAGTGATCAGTGCTTGTAAATAGTGACACGGCTTACCACCTGTCTCATTGAGTACCGACTATCTGGTCAACACGTGGGTTCGAGGTGTCCATAGAATTACTATCTTCGTTGCAAAGACGGAAACCTATACCTCTAACTACTCCGTAAGGGTTAAGGGTCGTGAACACGTTTGTCTGTTGTCTTTAAAGTTAAAAACGCTGGTGATTAATGTTTTTATGTGTGAATTTTATAACGGAGGGGAAATACATTAGAAGGGAACCTAGAAATCTAGATAGAAAAATCAAACTTTTTCAGGATCTTTAGCCCTTGCAGAGTCAGAGGCTGAATGTCCATCTTCGAAATTTCGAGGCCATGTTAGGTATGAACCACTTAAAGCCCGCGTTTCACTAGTTATACAGCACCCAAAGTGATAAGTAGTGAACCGTATCGCCGCATACAAACAATAGCCTTTACTCATCCCGAGGGATAGGCTAGTTCCCTCACGATGTTTTCCCTCACCGTTAGGGACAGCACAATGTGTACGTAAATCGCATTTTCAAATTTCATTCATTGGACCTAGGACCTCTAATAAGCAGTCAGAGGTAAAGTGGTTACATAGGGACCGGCCCAATAAGACATATAACAGTCAAATAGACGCCATATTGAAAAAGGGTGACGTTAAAAGTACAGTTAACCGCCGACTATATATGAGGAGGTGTATAAGTGTGAATGAAGCGAAAGTGGTCTGTCAGATCGAAGAGTGTCCTCTACGGGGAATCAGGCGATATATGTCATAAGACAAACACGTACACGAACATTAACCCATGCGGGGTAGTCAGAGGTCCAGGTGTCCATCTCCGCAATTGCGAAGGTAGTAATTCTATGGACACCTCGAACCCACGTGCTAACCAGATAGTCAGCACTTAATGTGACAGGTGGTCAGCCATGTCGCCATTTACAAGCACTAACTATTACCTGTTCGGGAAACAGGTAGGTTTCCTCACGATGTTTTCCCTAACCGTATAATTCGATGCATTTCGTAAATGTGTTTTAATTACGAAAATGTACATAGAAATTCATTAAAATTCATTTCCATTGGTACATGCTGAAGCGGGATTTGAACCCTGTACCCACCGATACAGAGCCAAGCCCCAAACAACTGAGCTACGTCGAATTTTTTTTTCTTCTCCTCCTCTTATTAATTACTCCATGGTATGTACTCACTGTATCGCTTGGGCCCGTCCTCAAGGCAGAAGGTGAGTGTGAGTGTGGCGTCGTCCTCGAAGAATTCCGTCGCGAACGCGTCCCACCACAAGTTGTCAGAGTCCTACAAACGTTATACAAATGTATTAGAAAACGGTCAACTCTAAGTATAATATTTTGGGAGGTTGTGCGGCGAACCATGTCGGCTGCTCAAGATGCCACGTCATGAAGACCACGACCGCTCTGATAAGAGTGTAACGATTGAGAAGAAGAAGTATAATATTATAACAAAGGTAACACTTTTACTTATCGCACTCCCGGTGCAACACTGTCATTTATAATAAATTATTTTTTCGGAAAAAAACTTAAAAATTCTGTGTCATTTCGTACATACAAATCACAATAATTTCTCTGTAGGCAGAGACCACAGATCCCTTTTTTCCCGATCCTGACAAATGGATTGCATGGATTAATGGACGGACAACTTATGCTAGGAATACATTTTTCAGACGAACCGCTTCACTAATTAACTTTTATTAGTTTTGAATACGTACTGGTGTAAAATTTTTATTGTTTATGTATAATGTTTTTGTTTAAATTGTGTTTATTAATTGTATTGTATAATGTAATGGAAACTGTAGGTTATTATGAATGTAAAGTATTTGTTATTTTCTATAATTGTACAACTGTTTGTTTTCCTAAATAAATTTAAAAAATGGACACTGCAGATCAGTGTGGATATTTGTCCGAAATTGACAAAACTTAGGTCATTTCACTTGTAAACAATGTAGAGCAATATTGAACATTTCTATTACGAGTGTTCTAGGATCCATATCTACTAATGCGTTGTAGCACAATTGTAGTTGCGTTGTAGCGCAATATCTATTCAGAAATAGCGTGAAGTTGGTAGTGGATCAGCAAAAGTGACAAATTACGACTCTGTTCCAATAACAACTTAAAATCGTTACTAAAGTGACATTGAACTGCGTTTGTGCTAAAGCGTATTAGTGGACTTTTTTTACGCTTACAGCTAGTCTGGTTATGATAACTACATGCCTATTTTCTCGAAATTTCATAGGAGACTATAAGAGACAAAGAAAATATATGGGAGATGGTAACCTGACATCAATATTCCATACTATATTTTCACAAATCCCACAGCATTGCTATCAATTTAAAACTACAAAACAGATCACCTCAAAAAGATACTATGTTCCCAAGCTCCTGTTCACCCCGAAAGGGATACAAGGCCGTGAATAGGTCTTACCTCTGTCCTCTGCTGCAACCGTTTGTTGAGTTCGTAAACCCTGTAGTCTGGCTGACCGAAGTAAGGCGCGTGCCTCCTGGAATTAGAAAAAAAAAACAATATTATATTTTGATATAAGTATTTAAATATACGCGTAAAAGATAAATAATGATTTATTATTGAGTAATACATACGTATATCTATTGGGCGATGGCTTAGCAACCTGTCACCAATATTCCATGTGACATCAAAAGCCCAATATACATGCTAATAAGTGACCAACATGTTTTTATGTCTCCAAGGTTCTGTCCACCCCGAAAACGATTAAAGGACGTGAATGTATATGTAAATACATACATATTTACGACCCACAACCTTTTCGGGGTAGTCAGAGGTTTAGTGTCCACCATTAACTAAGATTTTGTGATGTTCTTTGGTCACTCGTAATTTATTCACCTGATAACCAATATCCAATGTGATAGGTGGTAAACCATGACGCCGTATACATACATACACATCACGCCTGATTCCCTGTAGAGGGGTAGGCAGAGATCACGGATCACCATTTGTCCCGATCCTGACAGACCACTTTCGATTCATTGACATTCATACATCTTCTCATACACTCTCGGCGGTTATAGGTACACCTAACGTCACCTTTTCTCAATACAACTACGTATACAGATACTGAATATTGACTAATTCGATAAATAGGCAGGATTCCTCACGATGTTTTCCTTCACCGAAAAAATAATAATAAAATTACACAGATCAAATTGGAGACATTCTTCTCAAGGGTGTACGTAGTGAAGAACAGAAGAGCATGCTTAAGGTTAATGGGTGTGAGTGAAGTGAGAGATTTGTCACCCGTTCCAGGTGGCTTAATAGTCTCTGATTATCCCATTGGCTACGTAGAGGTAAATTATAATTCAAAATAAAATGCATCCTGATACCAACGCGAATAATATAAATGTGTTAGACCATTTTCAGTAGCTGGAAATGCTAATCAAAAAAACGCCATTTTTTGTTTTTCATCACCTGTGGCCTATTGACAGAGAAAATAAGCTTATTTATTGTTTTAAGCAAGCTCTAATAACACCTACAATGCATTCCAAAAAACCCTTGCGGCAATTTGCACGAGTTTTGACAATATAAGAGTTTTGCAGGGGTGCCTTTTACTTTTGGCCACGGCTGTATGTATGTATTATTTGAATATTATGCATATAAGAGATGAATTAAGGATATTGAGGTACTTTTAGGTATACTTTATCTCCTAGTTTGGGACGTAAATATAATACAAACTAGCTGAAATCAAACATATATTCACGCCTCTACCTCCCTAACGGGATAGGCAGAGACTATTAGGCCACCTGGAACGGGTGACAAATCTCTCTTGCTTCACTCACACCCATTAACCTGCTCTTACATTATAGACAGTTTCATAATAGAACCTAGGACCTTAGGTTCCTAAACAAGTCACAATAAAAATACGAATCGTCACGCCCGTCTCTCTTGAGGGGTAGTCAGAGAATATGTATTCCTATTTTTTACATTTCCAATTCGCTGATCCAAAGACAATGCTTAAATCACTACATAATATAAAACAAAGTCGCTTTCTCTGTCCCTATGTCCCTTTGTATGCTTAAATCTTTGAAACTACGCAACGGATTTTGATGCGCTTTTTTAAATAGATAGAGTGATTCAAGAGGAAGGTTTATATGTATAATAACATCCATTGAATAGTGGAGTAGGCTATATATTTTATACCCGTGCGAAGCCGGAGCGGGTTTCTAATAGACCATAATGTCTAAAGTTCTACCTAGGCCAGAGGAAAATAAGACCGTGAATATACGTTTCTCAAGTTATAATGTGAGTTAACTTAGTGACATTATATTTAACCTCTTTGCCCGCTAATTTAATTGAATAAAAAAAATTATAACCAACTGTTTTGTTCAAAATGACATGAACATTACGACTATTATTCTTTAGGGGCTAGACGGATACTATGTTAGATTGAGTATCACAAATTATATGTCACATAAATAGGTGATATAGTTCTTAAAGAATGATATCATAAAACTTGCTTATAACCGCCCAGTGTGTATGTGGTGGTTTATAGATGTGTATGAAGCGAAAATAGAATTCTATTTGCCCCTGTACAGAGAATAGTTATAATAACGCCAATTTTCATTCGGAGATGGGTAGACAGAGCTCAAGAATCCCTATGTTTCCCGTTCATGACAAACCAATTTCGCATCATTTTTGACATTCATACATCTTTAACTTACTCAGCAACAATTTTCACACGATATACACCTTTTTATACATAATCTAATTGGATATGAACTTCTGCACATATTAACTCACGACCGTAAAACCCTTTCGGGATAGTTAGAGATTAAGTGTCCACTCAACTGAGTTTAATGATGGGATTTAACACAAAACCCTCTTCTTATCAAATACATACAAATCACCACAGATTCCCTGTAGAAGGGCAGATGTCACGGATCCTTATTTGTACCGATCCTGACAGACAGACAGAAGTGTCGTTTCATTGTCACTCATACACCTCCTCATACACACTCGGCGATTATAGATACTTCTAACGTCACCCTTTTTCAATCAGATAATCAGTAGGAATCCACTGTGACAGGTAGTAAACAATACCGACGTATATAGATACAATTTAATACGTATGTTTAGTATAGTCTATGTATGGTTCGAATCGAGTATTTACCTGAAATAGGGCTCCGGTATGGGATGGTATACCGGCGGGGGGGCCGGTATATACTCATGATACTGAATAGGTTGGTGTGGCGACACATGGTGGTATTCACGGTACTCGCCGTCGCCTACGAGCGAGCCCAGCGCAACTGGCATGTATGCCACTTTGTCACCGTGTCACCCGACTGGCCATCGCGAAAAACATCCACTTTTCCACCGGGAACATCGAGGGAAAAAGGGAAAAAGTCGATAAGAGTCACTGCACTAGTGTAAAAACATCGATAGGTTAGGCACTGCACTAGCGAAATGTTGCGTGACACTACAACACTGGTTTATAGTTATTGTTTGTTTTTATTTTACGTATAAAATATTTGGTTTTTAAGTTAAAAATGGTTTAAACTTTGGCATGGTTTTCACTATACACAATTAAATTAACGTTAACCAATTATAATACTTCCATTGCTTTATATTACAATAAAATAAAAACACAGACGAAAATTCGCTAGAAAAAATGGCCGCGCGTTCAAGCGCCGCACTGATAAAACAACTATTTCGAATTTTTCGCGCGGGAAGCTCAACTCACTTGTGCCAAAAAGCCACAAGTCGCTTATGTACTAGAGCTTGCTTCGCGAAACCCGCCCTTACTCCCTTACAATAGCAGCGATAAGGCCCAAGCCACGCCGTAAGTGAGGCAACGTCGCGTCAGCTGGGAAACTACGATGCCACGCTCCGAAAGGTCAACGGGCGGTTACTACCTTTTTTCATTTCTGTCTATTTTTGTAAGGCGCTGTTTGTTTTTTTACTCGTCCCTTACAGGTACGACGCGGTCTAAACTTTATTTTTTAACTCACTAACTAAATATATTATATACCTAAGATAAATTTTATAGGCAACTATCAATGGCCGTACTACAAACTTATCTGCTTACTATCAGTAGTGCAAAACGTCAAAAACCTGCATGGCGACACCGTATTATCACGGACAGACAAACATTGAAAATAAAGACTATTGTTTTAGGCCGGGCGCGCGACGTTGCCACTCCGTGCATCGCGGCGTACATTTTACTGCTCACCGGCACATAGAGCGCTCATTACGGTTTCACGCACACATAGACAGAGACGCCGATATTGTTATATCCGTTTTATGTACGCTCTCAGTACATAGTGCAAGAGTGGGTACATTCCGCGGATGTACAGGCATATATAGCAGCTATAAACAGACTCGACGTCCTATATTCATGGTGTTCTCAATTCTGCCTCTACCTGTAAGTCACTGATAACACGCCGGCCACTGATTAGGGGGAACTAGAACGCGGAATTCGTATCTAACGTTACTTTTTCAGTCACAAAAACAACAACCTCTATTATATTAAATTTAATGAAATTTCTCACTGAAATTACCACGTAAAACACAAATTTAACGCAATGGAAGTATTAGAATAGGGGATATATAACACGAAATTCGTTTTGTTGTCAGTCCACACTGATAAGGCACTTTCCAAACAATTGAGCGGCGCGGGGCATGGAAAACGCCTCCCCCAGCCGCTGTTCCGGCGTGACTGATTTTCGCGACAGAAAAATGATTTTCAGCGAAGAAATCACGCCGAATGTGTGTCAGGCGTGTCAACGACTTGGCTATGTTAGTTAGCACGTGCGTCCGGCAGACGTGTACGAAACGCACCTCGACGTTACACACTGCATTCAACGGTGACAGTTATCAAAATCGATTCCTATTTTGACTGCACTGTGTAAATAGTAAGGCTGCGGTTTGGAAAGCGCTGCCGGTAAGCGCTAGCTGGCGGCTAGATTGAGTCGCGGGAAAGTCTTAACGCATTTATTTTGATAGAAATAAATCATTTTGGTCCTAGGTTAAGTATGGGAACGATAGGAGGCGACTAAGGTACTAAATTCTAATGGAATTCATTTGGTAACGTCCTAGAGAAACCTGTTACCATACTCCATATTCAATCAATCAATCAGCCTATGTTAGTCCACTGCTGGACGTAGGCATCCCCAAGAGTACGCCACGAAACACGATCACTCGTGGCCCTCAGCCAACCATTACAAGCGACCTTTTTCAGGTCATCGGTCTACCTAGCAGGGGGGCGTCCTACACTACTCCATTTTAATACTATCATAACC
This sequence comes from Leucoptera coffeella, assembly GCA_030578115.1. Lineage (NCBI taxonomy): Eukaryota > Metazoa > Arthropoda > Insecta > Lepidoptera > Lyonetiidae > Leucoptera > Leucoptera coffeella. Next base: position 91,116 of record JAMBLF010000757.1, read on the forward strand.
CTACTATGATAGCCAGCTAGAGATGACAAGAAAGGTGTTGTGTCGTAAAGATTATGTCTAAACTAAAAGTAGTGAAAGACGCGAGTGTATAAGAATGTAAAAATGGTATGAGAAATTAATTGATAAAACTAATCAGATATTACGCCATCACACCAGCAGCGAAGCGATGAGATACGTCAGAGGACCGACGATTCTTTAAAATACTAGGATTACTTTTTAAGTAACTAAAAATCAAAACACAATGTACGTTAATAATGTTGGAAACACAACGAAGTATTAAGGTGTAGTATCGAAGAGATTTATTATAAAGCTATATACAACCTCTGTGGCTTGGGCATTTAACCATCAATAGAATAGACAATTAACTAGATAAACACATATTATATTCACGCCAAGTCTCTAAGTAGATAGGCAGAGACTATCGATCGCCACCTGGAACGATCCTGACAAATCTCTCTTGCTTCACACACACCTATTAACCTTCTATATAATTTCAAGAAAGGACAAAACATAAGGTAAACAAATACAAACACATAAAAAGTTTCGAGTGGTCTATGGCTATAGAATAGACCGATTTAGATAAAGTTTGAGATTTCATTTAAAAGCTTTTGAGGTGAAGTTGAGTTGTAAGGTCTATATAAACTGTTACTTTCATTTTTCATTTTTTCACATGCATACAATCACATATTTCAACATATGTGCATACAAATATACTCACGTCTTTCTATCTATTTCAGGATGGACAGTACTTCGAAGTCTCAGTTCCTCAGTAACTTATTATCATAGCTATCGGTGTATTCGTATGGAATATAGGCGACATTTTGCTCTATCGTACAAATAGCAATTTGCGATAAGATGTGTGTACTGGATATTGGGTGATCCAACTCCTTTTTAATTGATGACGATTAAAAGCGAATCATATCCTGATAGTTTTGCTAAAAGTTTCCGATGATGAAAGGGAAATAGAATAAGAATACATGTATCTATGAACCAATGATTAAAATAACATGGTTACGGAATCTATCCCAAAAAGTATCTTTATCTTGCGCATAACAAATTTAGCTACCATAACTATCATCCATAACATTACCTTATACCAAATAAAATAAATACTACAGTGAGGGAAAACATCGTGAGGAAACCTATCTGTTCGTCGAACAGGTAATAGTTAGTGCTTGTAAATGGCGATATGGCTTACCACCTGTCACATTGAGTACTCACTATCTGGTCACGTGGGTTCGAGGCGGTCATAGAATTACTACCTTCGCAATTAACACCTGAACCTCTAACTACCCCGCAAGGTTTAATGGTCGTGAACGTGTTTGCCTTTTGACATAACACATCGCCTAATACCCCGATCTGACAGACCACTTTCGCTTCATTGACACTCATACACCACCTTTAACACACTCGGCGGTTATATGTACTTCTGATGTCATCCTTTTTCAATATGGCGTCTTGATTTAGTAAAATTACCAATTAGCAAATAGAACTCAAAAACATATTATAGAACAATCCCAAACATTATTATTTCCATCTAGCCCCCGCTAGATGCAGCCCTGTCTCGCTGCGTAGTCCCGCGCTATGTACAAGTACGTAGCAAAAGTGTGCCGAGTGACGGACGGTTGACGGCTGACGATCGACTAGGTAACTTTCGTACGCTCTCGGCGTGCGAGTCTGGGACGAAAGACGTAATCAGCTGCCTGTTTAGGACTTTCGTATACGTTAAAATAATGCTAACTAGCTACCGTTCTTCACGGCCTGTCGTAAAAGGCGACTATGGGTCAAAATAAGCTATAGTCTTAAGGTCTTCATAACATCTCAACCTCCGTTATGCTAAAAATGACCTAGACGATATAATCGTGTTTCCAAAGTTCTATCCACCTGATATTAAATTGATGTAGCATTGTTTTAACGTCCCTAGCACTTCTAATACTACGAATAATTGATATGAGAATTTTCGTTAGTTATTCTATCTACAAAAACTGGAGATTCTTTCTTAGATAGTGTTTACATACATACATCATTTCATACACACGTTTTTTTCATTTGTAGGTTGGACATAACCATGGAGACACAATAATACTACATCATTGGTTACTTTTTATTCATATTGGGGTTGTACTAGCATTAAGATGTACCATTAGTGACAGGTTGCTAGCCCATTGCCTTATAGATTCTATCAACCTCTAGTTACCAACCATAGCTCTATGAAAGACAGATACTACGGTGAGGAAAACATCGTGAGGAAACCTACCTGTTCCACAAACAGGTAATAAGTTAGTGCTTGTAAACGGCGACATGGCTTACCACCTGTCACATTGAGTACTGACTTGGTCAACACGTGGGTTCGAGATGGCATAGAATTACTACCTTCGCTGTTGCGGAGATGGACACCTGGTCCTCTGACTACCCCGCAAGTGTTAATGGTCGTGAACGCGTTTGTTTTTTTTTGTTTAAAAGTCAGATAGTTAGAATTTTTTAACGACCTCCGTGGCGCGATCGGTTAGACGCCTGAACGCTAATCGTGAGGTCCCGGGTTCGATTCCCGGTGAAGGCAGAGTTAAGAACTACGCTTTTCTACTGCTTTCCAGTCTGGTCGTTGATTATATATGCTATATATGTATTTATCTATTTATAATAAGTATATATTCCTTAAATATACGTTGACTAGTAGCCTTAACACAAGTCTTAGATGTGTTTACCAAGGGGCTAGTTCAATTGGTGTAATAACGTCCTACAATATAATTATTATTTTTACGTCCCAAACTATACTAGATTAAGTTTTAACACCCAATGACCTGTCTACTGACATAGGCATTGCATACGTGATGTGTATGTATGTGTATTCTATTTCTGTTTGAAAAGTACCGTTCTATTTAAACGAAAATAGAATGCTGCTTTCTTGGCATGTCGTAAGAGGCGACTTAGGGACTAGGGGTTTAATTGTTTTTATTCTAAAGCTTGAATTTGATAATTTACTTAATGAATTTGATTTTAATGAAGCGATATAATTAATTTTGTATGTTTAAGGTTGAAAGTTAGTTAGCCCGGAATAAAGAAATGTTAAGTAAATATCAATTCAATATTCCGTCATTTTAAACATTTAACTACTATCTAACCTAGCAGTTATACTCGAACCTCTGACAACACCACAAGGGATAATAGTCGTGAAATGCATATTACATTTGCGACTAGCATCTAACAAGACAGGTATGATTATATATCAATATCATCACAACGCCTATGCGTCTGTTTGAAATGGATATTTATGTATGTTCGAGATTCTGTCTACCCCTACAGACTCTATGGAATATACATACATACACATCACGCCTGATTCCCTGTAGAGGGGTAGGCAGAGATCACGGATCCCCATTTGTCCCACTGACAGACCACTTTCGCTTCATTAACATTCATACATCCTCTCATACACTCTCGGCGGTTATAGGTACTCCTAACGTCACCTTTTTTCTATATAGCGTCTATCTGTTATAAGTCTTATTAGGCCGGGCCCTACGTAACCGTACCCTATGTATGTATGTATTAGGGGATATATTATATGTATGTATTCCAAAGTGACAGAGGAGTCTCCATCTTCTTATAACGGACGTGTATGTATGTGTGCAACACACACACACACACACAAAACATCTGTGTGTGTAAACCAGTTACCGTGCGGACGGTCAGTCACTTTAAGCCGCCTAAAAAAGTCTCTTTTCGGCCACTACTCATTCATGTGAAACTATCTTTACGTAAATATAATTATATTGTAGGACACTTACACCAATTGAACTAGCCCCTTGGTAAGTACACTTAAGACTTGTTAAGGGTACTGGTCAACGTATATTTAAGAAATATATACTTATTATATATAGACAAATACATATATAGCATATATAATCAACAAACAGATTGGAAAACAGAAGAAAAGCGTAGTTCTTAACTCTACCTTCACCGGGAATCGGGACCTCACGATTAGCGTACAGGCGGCTAACTCAACACGCCACGGAGGTGGTCAAATAAAATCTTCGTATTGGTCGCAAATAGAATGTTAACTAGCTGCCGTTCTTCATGGCAAGTGACAGGTGTTTTAGTTGACTATTAAGGGATAGGAGTAAATGGTATGTATTGGGCGAAAGGCTTGTAACTTGTCTTCGATGTTCTATTCTATATGAACCTCAGAAGTCTATCCTTGTTTTCTTTAAATACTTCTTTAATGATAGTTTTTATATTCATCCTGTGCTAGCCTGGGACGTAAAAGAATGCTAACTAGCTGCCATTCTTCCTGACATGTCGTAGAAGGCGACTAAGGTACTAGGGGTATATGGAATCTTTTGGGCGATAGGCTATCAAACTGTCACTGATGTTCCATACGACATCAGAACTTAATTATTCATGCTAAGAGGTGAACATGAGAATGTATAAGTATGTATATGTAAGTCTAAGTAAGATTACGTACGTAACTATTATATAATTTACGAATTTAATCGCTTTCATGATAACTAATAATAGCATTCATAACAGGAATTATTTTTCAGTTTGATCAATAATATACACCCAATAATCTCCATTTATCCTTAGTCCTTACGACATTCTAGACCTAGCAAGAATCAAGTTAGCATTTAATTCACATCTTAGATTATACCTACTAAAAATCAGTATTTTATACGACAAAACTATATTATAATAAGTATTATTTCTTACAAATCTATCGTAAAACTAAATAGTGAAATAACTTTTCCCGCCTCTCAATTCTGGCTGTCAAAATTCAACACAAAACTCAACAGAACTAAAGTCGGCACACAACGTTGGAAGAACAAATATGAGTGAGCGGGATAGCGTATTTCGAGACGCTGCAGTGTGAGAGGGACGGGTGCGTCTGTGTGTTTTCGTTGGCGAGGTAAGTCGTGTCGTATTGATACAAATTGAATGATTTGATTATTTCGATCTTTGATTTTAAGAACTTATGTGAAATTTTACTAATATAAGTGGCCTATTTGTTGTAATAGGCAATAGTCAGTGCTTGTATACGTCGACATGGAATATTACCTGTTTTTTGGGTACTGACTTAGTGATAAAGTGGGTACATAAATGTCTGACTATCACGTAAAATAAAATGAATGTGAAGTGTATGAATTTAGGATTTTATTTCTTTAGTTAAACTTAAAGGGTTGGTCGCTTAACTATAGTCACCGTATTGAGAACTGATTGCTAACCCATCATCCAATTGATTCCACCTACCCTAATCCCTTAGTCGCTTCTACAACTAGCCGGGATTTTAGGCAGGTACATACATATACATTCAAGCCATTTAAACCCTCTCCGGATAGACAGAACCACGGATAAATAATATCTCTTCAATCACCTTTCTTATCCCTTATATTTATTTAGTTATAGCTAATGACATTCCAATGAATGATTTTTATCCTATATACCCTATAAAATACAAATTTTAAATTAACCCTTTAAAAGAATCTAACACGAAAGGAAGCTAGTTTCGAATCATATTTAAAACGAAAACAATCGCGCGCCAACTGTCATCCGAGATCCTCATAACCTCAAAAACGCGGTGCACCATTGATTTTTCATTTGCATGGCTCCACGACAGACAGTGATGGATGTATTAGACGCCGCATTAGTCGGAGCGAGACGGCCGCTTATTAATAGGGGTGGTAAATGAGGTTGCCCTAAGGAGTATGCATGGAATGTTTTCGAGTAGACTTTTTTCACAAATGAATTGATTGAGGTCGGATTATTGTGATAAAAACTTTTTGCTCGCATATTAATAAAGTGTTAAGTAACAATTAATTATCAACGACAGTGAAAATTTTTTAGATATATTTAATTTATAGATAAATTATTTTAATTAGTTATAAGTTTGTAAATATTATGTTAATTTAATGTAAATATTTCATTGTTTAAATGTATAATAATAAAAATGAATAATAATATTTTATATCAAATACCCAATTTGTCACCAATATAAAACATATATTAATACCAACTACACTATCATAATATTATAACTACATACAAGGTTCTGTCCACCCCGAAAGGGATTAAGGGCGTACATATATTTGTAATAGGTTTAAGATTGCGTTAAGGATATGCCATTATAATTAACATAACAATTATTTTATAAGTAGTTAAATAATTTAAGATAATAGTCAAAAATGAAAATTTTCTTTAGAATAGGCAATAGTCAGTGGCATTTGTACGACAAACTAAAATTCTACCTATCATCACAATGGTGGACACTGAACCTCTGACTACCCCGGAAGGAATCACAGTCGTGAATACAAATATAATGATGTCATATCATAAATCATTTGTTATACATAAAAATTGTACTTCACGACTGTTACCGTTTCGGAGTAGGTAGAGTCTTGAATGATATCTGTCAATCGGCAACAATACTAAACATTATTTAAGACAAAGGTATGAACTGAACAATGTAATTTTATAATAATTATTATCCCAAACCGAAACATGTCACATTGAGTACTGACTTGGTCAACAGGTGGGTTCGAGGTGGCCATAGAATTACTACCTTCGCAATTGCGGAGATGGACACCTGAACCTCTGACTATCCCGCAAGGGTTAATGGTCGTGAACGCGTTTTTATCTAACCGAAACCTTAAAAAGGTCTTGCGGTCACCCATCCAAGTACAAGCCCAGCGTAGCTTAACTTTGGTGATTTAAGGAAAACCGATGATTCAATGCGGTCACTTAGTCTCTGCCTATGCTACTTAGGGACGTAGAGGCGTGAATATATGTAGTTATGTAGGAAAACTGAAGCATGAATAAAATGTACACATTGCTAAAAGTGACCTAGGAGATATTATATATATCCCAATGTATATCTACCATGAAGGGTATAAAAATACGTGATTGTTAATTTGTCTCATTGACACACTGGTTCTCATTCGATCCCTCTAAAGGGGTAGGCAGAGATCACGGATCACCATTTGTCCCGATTCTGACAGACTATGTACTTTCGCTTCCTTGACACTCATACACCTCCTCATACACTATGCGGCGATATAATTTGGTTCCGTGCTAGGACGTAAAAAGAATGCTAACTAGCTGCCGTTCTTCCCGGCATGTCGTAGGCGACTAAGGGACTAGGGGTAAATGGAATCTATTGGAGGGGCTAGTAATCTGTCAATAATGTTCCATATGACATCACAACCCCAATATTCATGCTAATAAGTGACCTAGGACATATTATAATATTGTCTTGAAAGGGAATTTATGTAGTATATGTATTTGGTATCTTTAATTCCCCTTTACACCTCTATAAGAAGAAGTATCTATAGTATTACAGCACGATGTTAAATTTAAGGAATATATGTGAGTGAAGTGGAAGGGCGGTTACGTAGGGGCCAGCCTAAAAAGACATATGACAGTCAGATAGACGCTATATTGAAAAAGGGTGACGTTAGGTGTACCTATAACCGCCGAGTGTGTATGAGAAGATGTATGAGTGTCAATGAAGCGAAAGTGGTCTGTCAGTGGGACAAATGGGGATCCATGATCTGCCTACCCCTCTACAGGGAATCAGGCGTGATGTGTATGTATGTGTTAAGTTTAGTCTTTGCTTCCAGCGTAGTATAGTCCCCGATCGCGGAAAGCGGGGTGCGCGGGACGGGGTGACATTGCTAACAGGAGAAGCCGACTGCGCGGTCTTGGTCGTTGCGAATTTTTTAGTGTAGGGTAGAAGATCAATAATAATATATTCTAAAAATTAATAAAAGGTATAAATTTGTGATTGAAGTGGTTGAGTAAATATTATCTAGGATTATATAAAGGATTCCGAATAATACTGTGATTGAATTGCGTTTAAATATAAATCTGTAAGTAGTAGTAAAAATACCAATAGTTCCAATTTAAGTATTGAGGAGATAAGTCGCTCTTGTAGCAGGATAACTGTCTGTCTAAAACTTATACATTCAAAGAAATAACTATTTATAACTGTCTTTCAATTACATACTTCTTTCTTTTATATAATAAGTATAGAGAGAGGTAATTTCATGATATACTGAATCCATACTATATTAAATATATAAATTTCATTTTGAATAACATACGAGGATTTGATTTCGGTGTATTGGATATTAGTTTCATTTTTCTACAATAACGAAGATTGAAAGTCCTTCGTATAAGTACGCAATAAAGCTCTAGAATTTAAAAAACGCCATCTGTCCTGATCCTCACAAACCATTTCCGCTTCATTGACACTCATACACCTCATACACACGGCGATTATAGGTACGTCTAACGTCACCCTTTTTCAATATGTTTCTACGGAAGTGTAAGCAAATATAACGGATCAAATCTACTATGACAAAAGCAATTTGCTTCTGGTTCGTTGTTTATCATATACTAACCTAAACCACTTAGATTTCTGTTGATAGCTAACATAAGGATAAGGAATGATCACCATCCGTGTTTTCGCACACAGGTTTTTAACTAATAACCCAAAACAAATCCTACGTCATATACAAAGTACCAAGACCAGTGCGCCCGTTCACAGGGGGCAAACCACCCTTACAGCCACGTGCTTCAGTCCAACACACACAGATACATTCACACACATACACACAAACGCACACAGGGACAATTATTGCGCCCGAATCGACATTATAGATGCTTCTTATCTTGTGGTGTAGACAGTAGGTTAGCATCTATCATCTATTGTAATGTATTACGACTTTTTTGGTGTGGTGTGGTCATAGATTTGTATATCATATGTTTGATTTGAAGTGGTGTATGTCGACACGAAACTACTTTAAAAAAAATATGGTACATTTCAGATGGTTTAAAGTGGCAAAGCTCATTGCCTATCAAGAGGTATATTTCTTAATAGTTATTACTAATTATAATAAAATAATTTCCTTATCTTTAATATAGTACTAGTCAACGTATATTTAATATATACACATGTACTTATAAACATAAACTTAAATTATGTCCCGTACTAGTTTGGACTTTAAAAAGAATGCTAACTAGCTGCCGTTCTTCCTGACATGTCGTAGGAGGCTACTAAGCGACTAGGGGTCAATATAGTCTATTGGGCGATGGGCTAGCAACCTGACACCATTATTCCATATGACAAGACAACCCCAACATCCATTACCTAACCTAACCATACCTTTACGTCGTTTAATCCCTTTCAGAGTGGACAGAACCCCGGAGATATAATATCTCCTAGGTCACTTTTTAGCATGAATATTAGCCATGTCATAATGGAACATTAGTGACATAGCCATCGTCCAATAGATTAAATTGACCCCTAGTCCCTTAGTAGCCTCCTACGAAATGTCAGGAAGAACGGCAGCTAGTTAGCATTCTTTTTACGTCCCATAGCAGAGGACAGGATGATGTTTTATGTAACGTCAATATTTATGGTTTAAAATTATAAATATTATGACTTTTGCATTTACAGCTTACGACAACAATACTTCATATCTAGTGCTAAGGAAGGAATGAATATAGGTATATGTTCACGTATATAGTCCCCGTAGGGATGGATAAAAGATTGGGACTTAATTACTACATGGTTTGGTGTAGTATACTAGAGAGAGTCAGAGGTATTCATATTTAATTACCTAATATGACATACATACAGATACCAAAATTTTGGCAAATTCTATATCGACAAGTGACTTTAATATAACATTATGCAACATATAACATATATGGTCACGGGCAGACTGACCATGCATATTTCGTGACTGCAACGTAGCCGAAACGTCGGGTTAATAAAGGTAACTTTATTATATAAAAACATACGCGATAAGTCCCGTTAGTTATTAATCATGAGTATAAATCGAGAATCTCAACTATAATAATAGCTTATACGGAATACACATCTTATAAACTAAAAAATAGTTCCACAAACCTGTCAACAGGTGGCGGTAGGGGCGCCATCATGTGCGGATGCGGCGGCATGGGCGGATGCGGCGCGTGGTGAAACGGGGAGCCGGGGGGCGCGAACCCGGGTCCTGGGAAGTGTGTTTGCTGGGGAGGCCCCGGCGGGAACCCGCCCCCGGATCCCGGCCGCGCCGAGGGGGATCCGAACGGACCTGGAATGGGGGATACGGTTAGTATTTATTTAAATAGTTTAACATAGTGAATTCGTCGACTTTGCTAGACGGATGGCCAAAAGCTTTGAGTGGCCGATTCTGACAAATCTCTTGTCTCAGTTGTATCCATAAACTTTCTCATAAATGCTCTTTTTTATTCACATGCATTATCATTTATTAATTCCGCCTAAAACGTAAATATACTGTTATTTATATAAATCATAAAATTTAATGCTATTAATTCCATGGGACAGTAGAGATCTTTAGCATAACCCAGTGATCTGGTATCTGGGTAGTCTTTAGAAAAGGTAATAGTCAACACTTTTCCACGACGAAATGGCTAATAAATTTTCGCATTTGCTGTGATGATAACGTTAACATCGTACTCGGGGTAGTAAGATGTTAAGGAGTTCTTGCAAATAATTTTATATATTTTCATGAAATAAACTCAGAGGTGTTTATTTCACGTCAAGGTGGAAGCTTACCGAGACATGTCACTAACACAAACAACATAATCAACCTAAACATAATAATAAATAACACAAACCATGGAGTAATTAATAAGAGGAGTGGGTCTTACGCGATATTTGCATGGAAACACGCGTGGCATTACGCGGGGTGAAACGAGGTACGCGGGATGGAGGGAAGATATTACAACCAATCAAAACACGGCATCGGCCAATCAAATCAGGTATCTTCTTTTTACTACACAATTTTAGACTCCGCACCAATTAAAACACGCCATTTGGACTCCGCACCGCGTAACGGGGACCGGTCCTTTCGCCGGGTCCTCTTTATATTTGGTTCGTGGTTATTGCACACACTACATTTACACATGAACAGAGACATTTTGCAAAATAGGCCTACTTGTCCCGTTTAGGGATTACCTCCAGACGTTAGAATTACTATGTAAAGTAGTCCTGAAGCCAATCTAAAGTAAATTAGTAATTTGCTTCTAATACTTTTGAGAGATTCATGATTTTTATTTTTTTTACAAGAAAACAGAAGCTTAAGTCCCATAAACTCACCTGGCGCCGCATAAGGGGGGAATCCGGGTCCCGGGCCGGGTGTGGAGGGGGCCGGACTGGAGGCGAACGAGGGCCCCGCCGGGGATCCGGCAGGGGGCGCGAACGTCGGGAACGGGGGCTCCGCGCCGCCCTTCCAGGAGGGCGTGCCCTCGTCCAGCGCCGGCACCCGCCGCTGTAGGCCCACCGACATCTGTGGGGGGAAAAGAGGGATAGTGTTTATAATATTTTAGGACGCTATTACATGACTTAAACTACGTCTTTGGTAAGTTTATTCAAGACTTGTGGCTAGGGTAGTCAATGTATAATATATGTTTATATATATATGCTAATTATGATTAAATAAATACATGTGATCAACGAACAGAGTGGGAGGCAGAAGAAAAGCGTAATTCCTAACTGTGCCTTCACCGGGAGTCGAATCCGGGATCTATCCATAGCTTTCAGTTGGTTAAACGATCGCGCCACGGAGGTTGTATTATAATAATCATCAATTGAACTGTATTCATGAGGACAGGGTTAAAAATCCGGAAAATAAACATACCAACATAAACGGACCAACGGACAAAAATACTTTTTGAATTTGTCATTTACGCAATAAAAATACATTTGAAAAAACATCGTGAGGAAACCTACCTATTCCTGTCTTAACTTATTGAACGATTACAATTTTGCCTGAATACTAATTAAATACAGAAACTTGAAAGTATCAGAAGTAAGGTTCAAGTAAATATTTTCACATTTATTTCTATACATTCCATTCATAGTCGTATTAAAGAGGAACTCGATTATGTCCTAGGTGATTTTCACTATAAGCATTAGAATGTGATGAAATAGCTAAAAAACATAGATGGAGGTTGCTACCCCATCGTCCAATTCAATCCATTTAGAATCTTCGTCGTCTCATAATCAATAAATTGCTATTTACGTCTCAGACTAGCACGAAGTTTAATTTTAAAAGAACAATTATCAGATTTATATTTTTTAATTGTCAATGAAGCGAAAGTGGTCCGTCAGGATCGGGACAAATGGGGATCCGTGATCTCTGCCTACCCCTCTACAGGGAATCAGGCTTGATGTGTATGTATGAATTGCAATACTACAAATTATCACGTAGCATCAAATATAAAACAACAAGTAAACTTAAAATAAATGTAATAACTAACTGATCACGTTTTGAACCAAATTGTATCACAACGTTTACGTGATTAATTTAATATTAAGAACATTAATTACACCCGTATTATCTTACGGGTTAGTGAGAGACATGATTGGAGATATCCTCAACATAGTCAAAAACCCCATTATCATTCGAAAATATTAATAATTTTTATTAAAAATACATTGCGAAATGCACCGAATACTACGGTGAGGGAAAACATCGTGAGGAAACCCACTTGTTCCCCGAAACAGGTACAGTGCTTGTAAATGGCGACATGGCTTACCACCTGTCACATTGAGTACTGACTTTCTGGTCAACACGTGGGTCCGAGGTGGCCATAGAATTACATTTCCACGATTGCGAAACCTGAACCTCTGACTTACCCTACGAGGGTTAATGGTCGTGGATGCGTTTGTCTTAATAACTTTTAGTAATCAATTATGATAATAGCTAGACAGATTTCATCAATTAACAAGCACTAACTATTATCTGTTCGGGGACCAGGTACGGTTACCTCACGATGTTTTCCCTCACCATAGTATTCGACGCATTTCGTAAATGTATTTTTATAACGCAAATGTACATAGAAATTCATTAAACTTCATTTCCATTGGTACATGCTCAAGCGGGATTTGAACCCTGTACTCACTGATACAGAGTCAAGCCCCAAACAACTGAGCTACGTCGAATTCTGACAAAGTTATATATAGGTAATAATTGCATGGTTTGCCCACGATAACCTTGAACCAAGTTTGGCGTAGTGAAAAAACATAAGAATAGGCAGGTTTAGTTAGGTATAGATGTGTTGTTATCCATTTTTAGAGGCCACTATGGCAAAGCTTACATGATATACAACAAAACGCGTTTACAAAGAACCTTGCAGGGTAGTCCAAGGTTCATATGTCCATCTCCGCAATTGCGAAAGTAGTAATTCTATGGCCACCACAAACCCACGTGTTGAACAGATAGTCAGTACTCAATGTGACAGGTGGTAAACCGTGTCGCCATTTACAAGCACTGACTATTTATTAACTGTTCGAGGAATCAGATATAATCAACGACCATACTGAAAATCAGTTGAAAAGCGTAGTTCTCAACTCTGCCTCCAGTGGGAATCGAACCCGGGACAGGAGGTCGTTAAAATAATATTTAACTATAGTACTTTCGGCGTGGACAGAACCTGGGCTATCCATCAAACACCATAGATTTATTCATTTTTATAGCATTAACACGGATATATCACAACAAAACTATACGCAAGTCAACCACAACGAAACATCAACAACACGCCATCTTGTTGCGTCAGAAATAGGGATACCATACATTAATTCCGATTTTATCAAAGGTTTTGGAAAACAGCCAATAATTAATATCTTTAAAATAAAATTGCTGCTTAGCGTAGCTCTTGAAATGACCCGTGGTAGACTGGAATGTAAAAAGAAAGTTAACTAGCTGCCGTTCTTACCGCCATTTCATAGGAGACGACTAAGGGTAAATGGAATCTATTCGACGATGAACTAGCAATCTGTCACTAATGTACCATTATGACATCGGAATCCCAATATTAATGAAAAAGTGACAGGTGATATTATATCTCCGAGGTACCGTCCACCCTGAAAGGGATTTAAGGACATGGATGTTATGTATGTATTCCCATTGCTTTGATGCATAAATTAGTTAAAATAATTGTTTGTTACGGTTCACTACCTATCACGTTGGGTGCTGTCTATCTAGTGATACGCGGGCTTCGATTGACCCATACCTAACATGCCTTCGAAATTTCGGAGATGGGCATTCAAGCCTCTGATTACCCCGCCATAATAGAAAAGGGAGTGTGTATACACAAGTCGTGAAGCGTATGTTATGTTATGTGTGATATAAGAACTTTGAAAAGGATTGAAGGGCGTGAATGTATATGTATGTATTCCCATTGCTTTGATGCATATTAACATAACATAAATTAGTTAATATGTTTGTTTGTTAAAACCATGCGTTCTAAAACAGCTGATCAATCCAATTCAATTCCCAAAACGCAATTGAAAACGTAAATTTCGTAGGTATAAAGCCTCACATACATATACATACAGAGACGCTAAAACAAAAACAGGTTGAGGTCGAACGTCGTGTGACGACCGGTTTGTAAGGATGGGCACTGTATTAATGATACAGTAATTATTGACTCGAATGGCAGTCCCGATTCGGTATTGTATCGCTGGGGTTTATCGATATTTATTATACTAGTCTGGTCAATAGGTTAGGGTAACCTGTGACACATTATTGTTATGAGAATTCTATTAAAACATCGTGAGGAAACCTACTTGGTCCCCGAACAGATTAATAGTCAGTGCTTGTAAATTGCAACATGGCTTACCGCCTGTCACAATAAGTACTCACTCTCTGGTCATCTCGTGGGGTTGAGGTGGCCATAGAATCACTACCGTCGCAATTGCGGAGATGGACACCTGAACCTTTGACTACCCCGCAAGGGCTAATGGTCATGAACGCGTTTGTCTTTTTTTGTAGTACAATATCTCTTTTTTAGGCCAAATTTTAATAATAATAAAAGCATTTATTTACAGCAACAAAAACATACACAATACAAACATTTTACAAATCAAACTTACGAACTAGGAGGTATAGCTTGTGCATGTTAGTGTCGCAGCAAAAGGGTTCTAACTCAGCTTGGTATGTTACGTTTGGTGGCAAACGCAACGCTGATATTACGTTAGAACCAACAAGAGGGCAAAATTAACAATAAGAGCTTAATAAACATACATATTAATAAGTGTATTATTTTACTCTTTTGCTGTCATGAATGGTGGAATTTGTCAGTTTTACTTATCCACTACCAACTTCACAATATTATTACGATTGTGCTATAAAGTAACTACGAGATAATTCTTTGAATGTTGCTGTCCATGTCAAAAGGGATATAAGAATATACATACATACACATCACGCCTGATTCCCTGTAGAGGGGTTTGCAGAGATCACGGATCCTCATTTGTCCTGATGCTGACAGAGCACTTTCTCTTCATTGACACTCATACATCTTCTCAAACACACTCGGCGGTTATAGGTACTCCTAACGTCACCCTTTCTCAATATAGCGTCTATCTGACTGTCATATGTCTTATTGGGCCGGCCCCATTGCATCTTATAATACGTGTACAATCATATTCAATGCTTGTATTAATTTAGAGATGAACAGAACCTCGGAGATATATTTTTTATTCTTGGTTACTTCAACTCTACAGGGAATCAGGTGTGTTCTGTATGTATGTATGGTTTTGCTGATACTTTCGACACATTTAGGCCTTTATGAAGGATAATAATGCTGGGAATCTCGAAAATTACAGGTAATTATAAAAAATCCTTGGTTATTCCTAAGACGTGCCAACCCACGTGTTAACCAGGTAGATAGTACATATTGTGACAAGTGGTAAGCCATGTCGTCGTTTACAAGTACTGACTATTACCGGTCTTACAAACAAGTAATTTCCCCACGATGTTTTCGCTTATCGTCATTAAAACCGTGGTTAGTATAATACTTATCGATAAACACGCCAAACCATGTCGCATCACTACATCATATTCTCACCTACCCTTATTGGTTCAATAGTGATGGATGACTGACATTGGGTCATCATTGGCTCCACATATCACACTACAGGTGCTGATGATTGAGACATTTGTGACTTGTGTCGTAGTAGTCTTAAAAAGATAACTAATACTACGGTGAGGGTAAACATCGTGAGGAAACCTACTTGTTCCCCGAACTGGTAATAGTTAGTGCTTCTAAATGGCGACATGGTTTACCACCTGTCACATTGAGTATTGTATCTGGTCAACACGTGGGTTCGCGGTTGCCATAGAATTACTACCTTCGCAATAGCGGAGATGGACACCTGAATTCAAATTATCCCGAAAGGGTTAATGGTCGTGAACGCGTTTGTTTTTAATAACTAAACGTGTTTCTTTATTGTGACTGCGGAGCTATATGTTATAGAATATACTGGGTTACTAACGGACTACATATTATAGATGCATTGGCTTATAGTCTTTCCATAATTCTAAAAATTACTTAGTATCATCAAATCAATCAGCCTATGTCAGTCCACTGCTGGACGTAGGCTTCCCCAAGTTTACGCCACAAAACACGATCATTCGTGGCCCACATCCAGCCACCACCAGCGACCTTTTTCAGGTCATCGGTCCATCTAGCAGGGGGGGCGTCCTACACTACGTTTGCTGAGACGTGGCCTCCACTCAAGAACCGTTTTACTCCAGCGTTCATCGGTTCTACGACAGACGTGGCCGGCCTGCTGCCACTTCAGTTTACAGCAGCGATAGACTATGTCTATCACCTTGGTTCTTTGCTGGATAATCTCGTTCCGGACTCTGTCCCTTAAAACTCCATTGCTCGCTGAGCGACTTGTTGTCAGTGGGCTAGCCCGACAGTCATGTTCCACGTCTCGGCTCCGTAAGGAGATGTATCCGAGAATATTTCATTCCGAAATGAACAGGAAAACCTGAGTTTTGTGATGTACCATGCTCGTATAGATAGTCACACCCATCACACCATACAATACGTAACTATCGATAATCCCATGTCACCATCACTACATCATATTCTCACCTACCCTAATTGGTTGAATAGTGATGGATGACTGACTATGGGTCATCATTGGCACTACAGGTGTTATCATTGGGATATTATTGACAACTTAAGATGTGTGGTTGATGTGGTTAACACGTGGGTTCAAGAAGTAACTAACTAATTGAGAATATAATTTCCGAGGTTTCGAGGATTGTCCATACCATGTCGGCATTTACAAACAGTTACTAATGTAAGAAATAGGTCGGTTTCCTCACGATGTTTTGTCTGTACCGTATATTTGGTACATTTTATAAAAAAATATTAAATGTACACTAAAAATATATAAGGAGGCATATTATTTGGAGTACAAATCGGTATTTTTGACTTGCGATTCCGTATTTATGTATTTTGTTTTACCAATATTCCATTTTATTACATAGATTAAATTGAAGACATTATTCTCAAGGCGGGTTTACGTAGTGAAGAACAGAACATGCATGAGAAGGTTAATGGGAGTGAGTGAAGCAAGGGACATTTTTGTCATCCGTCCCAGGTGGTGATAGATAGCCTCTGTCCATCTCGTTGGGGACATAGAGGCGTCAATGTATGTATTGCGTAAATGTACATAGAAGATACTAAAACTTCAATACATTGATACATACTACAGAGTCAAGCTCCCAACCACTGTTGTTCGATCTTATTCAACAAATTAATAACTAACTATAGCAACATTTTAATTACATAGTGTTAATTCGGAACGCAAACAAAATGTTCACTATCTGTTTATTTATTCTCACCGTGTCATAGAAGGCTATAGTTAAGAGGGATGCATAAATTATATGATCTATTCGGTGATGAACTACCAACCTAGCACTGTAACCCTAATTTAAACAGAGATGACAGTAGAGATAGCCAAGGTTCTATCCACCTCGTAAGAGATATAAAGACATGAGTATGTAAATGTAATGTTTACAGTTTAATTTAAGTATTTAAAGGCTCTTGCTAGTACTGATAATTTCTACAATTTAAAAGGCTCGTCAAAGGGTTGGGTATTACAAATTAATTTACTCTTTTATCAAATCAATATTTCTGTTGCATTTTGATGTATGTTACACATAGATACACAATGTCACATTTAACATCTCTTTAAGGGCCAACAGAACTTTGAAGACACAACATCTTAGTCACATAATGTAGTTGTGATGTTATTTGTATGGAAAACAGGTGAAAGAAACACTATGAAAAGTTTTGGGGTAGTGCACCTATAAGTTAAAGGGAAAGATTTCTGGAATTGAATGGTCAACACATGGGTTCGAGGTGTCCATAGAATTACTACCTTCGCAATTTTGGAGATGGACACCTGAACCTCTGACTACCCCACAAGGGTTAATCGTGAACACGTTTGTCTTTGTTTTGTTTGTATTTAGGAAGGCCTGTCACAGAAAATGTTGTGTAAAGACATAGAGGTAGCTGGTAATGGCTGGATGCGGCTTACAAGATTGTTTTTGGCCTTACTAATTCGGTGTAGGTCAGTTGTTTGGGACTTGACTCTGTTTCAGAGGGTACAGGTTGTAATCCCGTCTGAGCATATGAATGTGAATGAATTTCTATGTACATTTTCACAATAAAAATACATTTACAAAATGCACCAAATAGTATGCTGAGAAAATCTACCTGTTCCCTAAACAATAGTAAGTGCTTGTAAATGGCGACATGGGTCACCATCCGTCATATTGAGTACTGATTATCTGGTCAAGACGTGGGTTGGAGGTTGAGGTTGTTGTGATTGTGAAGATGGACACCTGAACCTCTGACTATCCCGCAAGGTTTAATGTTTGTGAAAGTGTTTGCCTTATTTGTTTCTTGGCTTACACTAATTCATCAATTTACTCATTCAAGGGTACTAGACGAGATATTATGTATATATTATGTACTTTCAATGAATTCCACATTTTCGGAAGGTCAAAGAATGGTGTCAAATTGAATTTAAAGTTGTCTTTACAAACATACATACATATCATGCCTGTTTCCCTACAGACAGGGGTAGGGACAGACAGATCCTCATATTTCAACCTCTTTCGTTTCAATAATATCCATATACCACTCATACACACTTGGCGGTTATAGGTACTTCTAACGTCATCTGTTCAATATGTTATAAAGCTGATGTTACATTACCTTCTACAACTACCTAAGCAATAACACTAGAAACCTTAAGTAGATGGGTACTTAACCACACTACAAGGTGCTTACTTCTCTTAACTGAACTAATTATGTAAGTTAAGCTTTAAAATATCCTTAGCAATTTAATAGCATTAATATTGGGATTATAATGTCTTATGGAACATTGGTGACAGGTTGCTAACCTATCACCCAATAGATTCCGCTAGTCCCTTAGTTGCTATTTTATGATACGCTGGGATGAACGGCAGCTTTTTAGCATTTTGTTTACGTCCCAGACTTGAGTGGGCCTAAAAGTAAGCTAGGAAATATTATATCTCCAAGGTTCCACCTCCCCAAAAGGGATTGAAGGAAGTGAATGTATTTGTAAGGCTTAAAATTAAGTAAAAGTAAATGCGTATCAATATAGACTTCATTAAGTACACACATAACACACCAGTTTCTCTAAATAGGGTAGGCAGAAATCATACCCTCAAGATTTTAGCAAACCATAACTCTATTGAGACACATTCGCATACATACTTGGTCATTGAAGATATCATTCTGATCACATTATTCTTAAGCTTATTAACCATCCATAAACTCACATCTATCAATCCCTCTCTTTCAGAGTAGATAGACCTCAGAAACACACTTTAACAGTCACCATTAGCTAAAATAAGTTGCGAATGCTTTTGCTTATTATTAAATGTAACTGTAATATGGATAACCTACCTTCACAAAACCATTAAAGATATATTGGTGACAAATAAGATAAATTTGTCTTAGTAGTTCTGTCCAGCCCAGAGCAGATAAATTGACTTAAGAGCATGTTTATTAGAGGCATGTGATCATTATGGTATATTTATTAGGACACTTAAAACTTTTCTTTTAAAAGTTTTCATAACTACCCCTTATTATACTACCAGTTAATGTGAGTAAAAATGGTTTAATATTTAATTTACATCCATAAAGCATGTCAATAAACTACAGACAGATCCATCAAGCTAGGACTTATAATCTTCTGTCAGTTATGATACACAGATAGTCATTCAATGGAAAATCACATTTTGTTGATAGCTGGTCTGGTACCTAATACAAACAAAACTTTCCTCTATATTACTCGTTTATTCCGACATAACGAAAGGCAGATACTTATATTTCGTTCAAACCAGCCAGCATAACATTTTTCTTATTGTTAAAAAGCTTACGAACGACGAACGGTGAATCACCTTTCAAAAATGTTACCATTTTGATATTGAACTTGACCGCGCTTTTTACGGAAAGAAGATTAGATTTTGTTCACATTCGAAAGCCTAAGGAACAAGCAAATGGATATTATTGAGAAAAAGGCATATAACAAGAGTTTTCATTTAAAATTATTCAAAAATAAACACCAAGTTTTGAAGTACGTAATTATTTTGGTAAATAGTAATTCAATGGTAAGGTTAATGCATAAAAGGGTTTGTTTATATTACAGTAAGAGGAATAGTTGAAAACACAGCTCGCCCCCAATGTATGTTGAAAGTCGATGGGGCAAACAACCCTACGATAGGATGTCAATACAAAAATAACCTAGAGCACTTACAATATTGCGATTGGTCTTCTTCCTCATACGAACATCTCACCGTCTTGTTATATCCAACATTTATCCTGTTTCTAGCTAAGGTTCCACCACTGAACAGACACTGAAGTATCGGATGGACGCATACACAGACATTAAGTTTTTTCTCACTCGCTACTTCCAAAGCGGTCGCGTGCGGAGCGTCGGCCGGCCGGTGAGCGCCCTGTACCTTTTACCCGAATAAACGCCAGCCGCGGCTTCGGAAATCACTCAATCACATCCTATAAATTAGATTTTGTACAGGCGTTTGTTTTGTAACGCGATGCGAGGTGCATTTTATGGGCAACGCGTATGCACGCACGGCGCGGCTCGCTCGATCGCACTGTGGAATGGAGGAGCGCGCGCTTTCCCCCCGCGCGGGGAGGGACGCGCCGCCATTTCAAGTCGCCTGCCACGGGTTTATCAAGGGACCGCGGACAGGTGGCCTTTCTCCCCGTCGAGCCTCCGAGATTCTAGATAGCGCTCTGCTGAACCTAAAAAGCAAAAGAATGCAACATACTATCACACGTGATCGCTGGAACGTAGATTTGTATCTGTATGGGACTAGTA
The DNA here is from genome assembly GCA_030578115.1 of Leucoptera coffeella. Lineage (NCBI taxonomy): Eukaryota > Metazoa > Arthropoda > Insecta > Lepidoptera > Lyonetiidae > Leucoptera > Leucoptera coffeella. Next base: position 112,327 of record JAMBLF010000757.1, read on the forward strand.
ATCAATAAATTTTATAATTGTTGCTAATTTCTGTGCGAAATTAGGTAGATGTATGAGACAGGCATAAAAGGTTCTATGAGATTTTTTAGTTAATTTTTTTATGATATTGGTAGTCCATGATATAATATTCTTCATCATTTTATAAATCACTATCGTCATAAATGCTAAGAGGTAAATAGATAAGGAAATCATCAGGATCATTATAATTACTTTTACGTAAAAAAATATTTTTACCCTATCGTTCTATAATATTATACACTATTATTAGGGGTATATCGCTTGGAGACCAGTTTTCCCTGAAATTATCAAGAAACTCATTTAGTTATGTATTCAATTATACATAGAACCTGGCAGCCAGCCAATGTTTGAATTATTACCTCTACGAAATAAGTAGTCGTAATCATATGTGATTTTTTTTCATCAATGTCTGTACCTGTCAGAAAGTGTCAGACACAGTTTCAGTGTCACGGTAAAACTACTGTCAACAGTTATTCTTTCTCTGTCTAACTAAAACAAAAAGTAAATAGCTAACTCGCTCTTCACTAAATTTTAATATGACAGGAACACGTTAAGCACGTCATTGTTTACTTTTATTTGACGTTTGGTTGCTTAGTGTCCATAATTTACTAGCCGCAATTTTGATTGTGTGACGAATTAACTAAAAATGATGTGTTAAAAACTTTTCAAACACAATTAAAAGTGGCTGGACACGGTCCGCATAGACAAAATGGCTCGCCAGCGCAAAGTTACTATAAATAAGCACAGTAACAGCAGCAGTAGTAGTAATAGTAATAGCAGTATATCATCAGAAATTGAACCTCCAGCTTATTCAGTGGTTTCTTCATGGAAAGTGATCGTGGGGCTTTTCACTCTAGGAATAGCCTTCTACGTGGGTAGCCTAGGATACCTAGAAACTCGGGTTAACACTCCATACGTCGATAGTAAGGTAAAATTCATTTTATGTTTATGGTGTCTCCTTATCAATATTTTACTGATAAACATTTACCACAACCATTAATTGCCTTTTAAATGTTTTTTATACCTGAATATAATAAACCTAATAGATTAGGATAAATGTGAATACTGTTTCGGGTCTTGCCTTTAATTTATGATATTTTACTCAATAAATCTGCAAATTGAACATTCAGCTAACTACATTGAATCAATACACTAATAAAATGTCACATTATGGAAAAAACTATTGCTGATATCATACTAAGTTCTCATTTTCCTATTTCATCACAAAATAAATGATTCATTGAGCATTTATTTTATTTTGTTTTAAAATTTTAACCTTACCTGTTACTGACTGTAAAACTATAACTCATTTAGTACTCAAAATCTTTTATTACCTACCTAGTTCTTACTGATAAATTGCTTACTAACCCTAAGCAATAATCACTGGGTATACTATATTTAATCTTACACTAATCTTAACATATATAAAACAATCTATTTCAGATCCTAGACCCATCTAACACAGGCTTAAACGTCCCGGAGTTGTACTGGGGTTCCTATCGTCCCGGCGTGTACTTTGGCATGAAGACCCGGGAGCCATGGTCTCCGCTACATGGGTTCATGTGGTACACGCTGTCAGCTGCGCATAAGGGTGTCAGGTACAGTGAATTCGATTGTTTTAAGGTGGGTACTGACCAACGTTACTAGGTGTAATGTAACATTCGCATCAAGTGTGTTACGCATCGATGATGATGAACATCGTGATGGTTTCCCCGTAACACGACGTACTGACTGCACGAATGCTCGCTGTGTAACATGCTACATTACACCTCGTAACGTTGGTCAGTAGCCACCTTTAGGTGTTGAAAGATGTTAATTTGGATGAGAACTTATGAATGAAATAATGTAGGGTGTACATGTATTCTGAATTGGCTCCCAAACTTTGAGGAGGCTTTTCTCAATATTTTTGTACTGGAGAGTACTAAAATAATCATGTCAAGCTGTATATTTTTCACCATAGAATCTATCTTTGAAGTATTTCCAGTGATGAAAATTTCACCCTGTATATCCTTCAAAGTTATGAATGCCATTGTTCCCGGCATGTTATATGACTAAGGGACTAGGTGTAAATGGAGTCTATTGGGTGACGGGTTCGCAACCTGTCACCAATGTACCATTTTGATATTGCAACCTACCAATATTCATGTTAAAAAGTGATCTAGGAGATATTATATCTTCAAGGTTCTGTCCACCCCAAAAGGGATTGAAGATATAGTAGTAGTAGGGTAGAATTTCAATGCTAAGAGACAACCAGTGTCAGGCAATGTATTGACTTTCAATGAATGTTCTGTACTTGTGCTTATGTTGAATAAAAACATTTGACTTTGACTTTTTGGAAGCATGTGAATTCATATGTATGCATATTGAGCAGTACCCTTAACACAGGTCGTAAATGTTACAAAGCTAGTTCAACTAGTGTAATAGTATCCCAAATATTATACACTCAGACTTTATTAATATTATTATTAAATACTTATTGATTTTCTTATATTTTATTTTTAACCTTTTTAGGGGGAATATTAATATTATTTATTTATTTTTCAAGAATTGCCTCAAATGAATTATTTTACAAGTAAAAATTAATAATAATATGTAATTTTTTTTTTCTTATTATATATAGGAAATAGTAATTAAAAATATTATTTACTAAAATATCAGTCAGATAGACGCTATATTGAAAAAAGGTGATGTTAGGACTACCTGTAACCACAGAGTGTGTATAAGATGTATAAGTGTCAATGAAGCGAAAGTGGTCCGTCAGTAGGACAAATGGGATCCGTTATCTCTGCCTACTGGGAATCAGGGCCCTTACTCCACTAATTTGATTAAGTCACAATATTACTTCAGTAGCGATACAGTAATACTTCAGTGGCCGTAATGTGACACTTTTGGCACTCTACTATGTGTCAACCTGTCAAATTACGGCCACTGAAGTATTACTGTATCAATACTGAAGTAATATTATGCCGACAATGGATTAGTGGAGTAAGGCCCCAAACGTCATGTGTATATATGTATGTAAAATATCAACTATAGGCTATTGGCGTTAAGAAAATAGTGACGTTATGATATTCAGAGGTTAAACACGTCTCATTGGTCAAATCGTGGGGACATTATGACGTCACTATTTTCTTAATACGAACATACTATAGTGAAATAGTGTCCCAATACAACCATTCTCAGGCACTGGTGTAGTCAAGAAGATAACTTAGAAACCTACACGTGGACGAGACATGACGGCTTCAAGTTCGGAGAACAAGTGATAGTGGACCCCCCTCATGTTATTACTACGTCGTTTGTGAAGACTGTCACAGGGAGTTATGGCGGTCAATGGACTGCCAGGATTTGTGTCAAGCATAAGGTGAGAGTAATAAGTGTAATGTCATAACATACCCAGCTGAGTTAGAACCCTTTTGCGACAATAACATGCACAAGTTATATCTCCTAGTTTGTAAGTTTTGATTGTAAACGTTTTGTATTGTGTATGTTTTTGTAGCGGTATATAAACACTTATTATGATTACTAATTCGACTTAGCTCAGTTAGATGTAGCTCAGATTAGTGTTTTTTTTTTCAATTTATTTAGGAAAACAAACAGTTGTATAATTTTATTTACTATGTGAGACCGCGACGTATCACGATAAATTAATAAAGATATCTGATTAACTTTATTTAGCCCGACGTTTCGACCCAGTTGCATAGGCCGTGGTCGCGGGAAGACTGTCCAGTCATATATTAAATAGAGTGTATAAATCGCGAGTGTTCAAAAATAACAGTTGTATAATTATAGTAATAACAAATACTTTACGGTCATAATAATCTATACTTTCCATTACATTATACAATACAATTAATAAACAGAATTTAGACAAAAACAATATACATATACAATAAATATTTTACAATATTCAAAACTAACTATTATGAAGCAACACATTTCTGGTTTTTCTTTTAAATGTAGTTATAGTTTTAAGGATAAGGTGAGAGTAATTAGTGTAATATACCTTAGTTTACTAATTAGATGTAGCTCTGTTGTTTGGGGCTTGACTCTGTATCAGTGGGTACTTTTAAATCCCGCTTGAGCATGTACCAATGGAAGTGAAGTTTAATGAATGCATATGTACCTACATTTTCGTAATGAAAACATATTTACGAAAGGCGTCGTATACTACGGTGAGGCAAAACATCGTGAGGAAACCTACCTGTTCGCTGATCACCTAATAGTGCTTGTAAATGGCGACATGGCTTACCACCTGTCACATTGAGTACTGACTTGGTCAACATGTGGGTTCGAGGTGGCCATAGAATTACTACCTTCGCAATTGCGGAGATGGAAACCTGAACCTCTGACTTAATGCAAGGGTTAATGGTTGTGAACGCATGAGTCTTTTATCTATGTTTAACCAGTATATTTGTTAAATATACGTTGACTAGCACCCTTAACACAAGTCTTAAATGAACTTACCAAGGGACTAGTTCAATTGGTGGTGGTCCCAAATATATTATTATGTCTGTTCCAGCAAAACGCGACCAGCCCCATAAGTCTACTATGGTACGTAGCGCTGGACGAGACCCCAGGTCCTGCCTACCCCCATTCGAACGTGCGGTGGCAAGGCGACGGCATCGCGGGGTATACAGGACCTCTAGGCTCTTTTAAGGTGGCCTTTGTACCCGTTACGGAGGGGTCATGTGAGTATTTACTTGTTAGTACAAGGCTCTTAATCCACTAATGCATTGTAGGTACAATATTACTTCAGTATAGATACAGTAATACTCATAGTTTTAAGAGATTCGCGATTTATACTAAAGATTAATAACTAACGGGACTTATAGCGTAAGTTTTTATATAATAAAGTTACCTTTATTAACCCGACGTTTCGGCTACGTTGCAGCAGCCATGGTCACGGGCAGACTTAATAATAAAGGTAACTTTATTATATTAAAATTTACGCGATAAGTCCCGTTAGTTATTAATCATGAGTATAAATCGCGAATCTCTTAAAACTATAAGTAATACTGTATCGACACTGAAGTAATATTGTGCCTACAATGCATTAGTGGAGTAAGACCCCAGTGTATCACCTTACCCTGAGAGGTTACCAATCCATCGCCTCTTTACAGCGGGTCGCCTCCTTCACACCTCTTACACCGAGACTCACGTGGCAGGTGTGCATGTGATCAAGGAGAAACTCTACAGCCTGTTCAAGCCTGAGAAACACGATGTTCTAGGCACGGTAGCTGTGCTTACCCCGGATGGGGAAGCGGGTGATGTGGTGAGTTATATAGATACATATACAGCAAAACAAACAAACAAACGCATTCACGACCATTAACCCTTGCGGGGTAGTCAGAGGTTCAGGTGTCCATCTCCGCAATTGCGAAGGTAGTAATTCTATGGACACCTCGAACCCACGTGTTGACCAGATAGTCAGTACTCAATGTGACAGGTGGTCAGCCATGTCGCCATTTACAAGCACTATGAGTTATTTTTATTCTTTATTAAACCATTCACCACTAAGGTTATGTCGGCTGAAGTACAAACACTGATGCCATGGTGTTTGCACTTGTTATTCAGTCGCCATGGTTACACTAAAGCCGCCAGCCGCTAAAAACGAAACCGAAGCTCCAATTCTTCTCTTCCTTGTTCTTCGGTTCGTTCCAGTTGTGGATCCAAATATAATCCCAAAGCAAACATATTTAGCCAGTTTGGCATCACAATTGACTAAATATTCAGCTGAAAATAATTATTTGTATTTTTAACTTTCACTGAGCTGCTGACTTTGTTGACGCACCATAGACGACTGTGGAGTGTTATTTGTCAAAGGACAAACGCGTTTACGACCCTTAACCCTTGCGAGGTCAAAGTTACTCACGATGTTTATCATGAGTTATTATATATATGTGTATGTTTGTATAATATGTGTGTGTATATCTATATTAATAATTCGACGTAGTTCAGTTGATTGGGGCTTGACTCTGTATCAACGAGTATAGGGTTAAAATCCCCCTTGAGCATGAACCAATAGAAATGAAATTTAATGAATTTCTATGTACATTTTCGTAATAAAAATATATGCATTTACGAAATGCATCAAATATTACGGTGAGGGAAAACATCATTGTCATTGCTTGCATATGGCGACGTGGCTTGCATCCTGTCACATTGAGTACTGTTGGCAATTGCGGAGATGGACACCTAAACCTCTGACTACCCCGCAAGGGTTAATGGTAGTGAACGTGTTTGTCTTTGTCTTTTCAATCTGGTCGTTGATCTTCTATGCTATATATGTATTTATCTATATATAATAACTATATATTTCTCAAATATCCCTTGACTAGCACCCTTAACACAAGTCTTAAACTTACCAAGGGGCTAGTTCAATCGATGTAACACTAACCTCACTTTTCTTTCAACTTTGTATCACAAGGACACCCAAACCAACCTAGTCGCAGTACAACTAGTGGTCGAAACTCCGTTTGCCTTGGACATAGTTTACACGTCTCAAGAGACATCGCTGCCTCCCCTGCAAGGTAATACATACTTGAAGGCCTTAGAAGCGGCTAAGAGCGAGTTTGACCTGGAGTTTGAAAACAAGTTTGGCTTGGCGAAGAAGGGGTGAGTTTCCATACAAACTAACGCGTTGGCGACCATTAACCCTTGTCAGTCAAAGGTTAAAGTGTCCATCTCCGCAGTTCCAAAGGTAGTAATTCTATGGTCACTTCGAACCTACGTGTTGACTAAGTCAGTACATATAATTATATTCAATTTAATCCCTTAAAGTGGACAGTACCTCGCAGATATCTTTTAGATTATGCTTTAGCATAAATGTTGGGGTTTCCATTTCCATTATCCATTATTCCATTTTCCCCTAGTCGATGGATAGGCCCGAGGGATAGGCAGCTTTCATCACAATGTTTTCCCGGGATAGGTAATAGCCAGTGCCTGTACACGGCGATACGATTCACTACCTATCGGGATACGGTACGAAACGCGGGCTTTCAGTGGCTCATACCTAACATGAAACAAATTTCTGATATGATCACTTAAGCCTCTGACTACCACGCTACAATAAAAAGGGAGTGTGTATACACAAGTCGTGAAGCGTAGTTTTATGTTTTTATGAATTAGCCCCTTGGTAAGTACATTTAAGACTTGTGTTAAGGGTACTAGTCAACGTATATTTAAGAAATGTATACATATTATATATAGATAAATACATATATAGCATATATAATCAACGACCAGACTAGAAAGCAGTAGAAAAGCGTAGTTCTTACCTCTGCCTCCACCGGGAATCTTGGGGACCTCACGAATTAGCGTTCAGGTGTCTAACCGATCGCGCCACGGAGGTCGTCATCATGTGATGTTAATACTATTCCTATTTCAGGTACAAACCGGAAGACATAGGCATAGCGAAATCCGCCCTATCGAACATGGTGGGCGGGATAGGCTATTTCTACGGAGCGGGACGGGTACAGTCCGACTATACGAAGGAGCCTGTACCCTATTGGCGAGCGCCGCTGTACACCGCTGTACCTAGCAGGTCAGTGTATAGGCAAGGTATTACGTATGATATATAGGTGTACGTAGTGAAGAACAGAAGAGCATGTATGAGAAGGTTAATGGGTGTGAGGGAAGCAAGAGATTTGTCACCCGTTCCAGGCTTCCCATCGGGACGTAGAAGCGTGATTATATGGATGTTTGTATATAGGATAATAATAATAATAATCATTCTTTATGTGCCAGGCAGAATAACGTACAAATAATTAACAAAAACTATAAATAAGTACAGTCAGCGCTAAAAGTGCAGTTGTGTTAACTTTTGTAAGGTTTAAGTTTATAAGAACAAAAGACAATATTTTACATTTTAAAACTGGCGCCACTATGCATTGTCATGGCCACTATACGTTCGCGTGCTTCGAATTGAAAACTATTGTCTTTTGTTTTTATAAACGTAAGCCTTATAAAAAGTTACTTGGACTGCACTTTTAGCGTTGACTGTGCATAAATCATTAAAAATACTGAAATGTACACGAAAAGTATAGCAAAAATTAGGTTTGAAACGGGACAGATATTTTTGGTATACATTTCAATTTTATTGATGTCTATTTAATCATTAACATACATTCGAGGCCCATTTTAACCTACCCTCTACTTTGGCTCTATAAATTCCTTTCGTAACCTTGTTCCGTGTGTCTAAACCACCTCAACATACCTTTCTTTATTTTATTTCTAAGGTGTACATAGCGTAAAGAACAGAAGAGCATGTATGTGAAGGTTAATGGGTGTGAGTGAAGCAAGAGAGATTCGTCACCCATTCAAAATGCCAATATAGTCTCTACCTTTGATAAGCATACGTGAATACGAGTAAATCTTGCTTGTTCTGCTCTTTTACTTTCTAATTTTGTCGTCTCAAGTGACTGTATCCATACTGCGGTTGCCTGGAAGAAATTGCTTTAGCAATAAGGCCGCCAATTGTGCATAACAATTATGTTTTCCATCATTAATGTGTATATTGTTTAAGTGTTATGTGTACAATAAAGAGTTAAATAAATAAATATATACAAAGGAATTCCTGTCTATTCTCCAAGGCTTAATGACCTGATGGTTCCAGGTCTTTCTTCCCCCGTGGCTTCCTGTGGGATGAGGGTTTCCACGGCCTCCTCATAGGCAGGTGGTCGCCCCAGATCCAGTTGGAGATCGCGGCGCACTGGCTCGATCTGGTCAATGTGGAGGGCTGGATACCTCGTGAGCAGATACTGGGTAAGAAGTACTAACATATGTTGGGTAGGGGTCAATCGAAGCCCGCGTTTCCATAGATAGACAGCACACAACGTTATAGGTAGTGAACCGTATCTTATAACCTCTCCGAGGCAGGTTTCTTCACGATGTTTCGTCCCTCCCTCATTCTTCCCGTTAGCTACTGCTAATTATGTACATAAATGGAAAACACATATTAATATTCATTCATTGGTACATGCCAGAGCCGGGATTCGAACCTAGGTCTTCTAAGGAGCCAGAGCCAGAGGCAAATCCGCTTTAAAATAAAATATTATTTACGCATACAAATACAGATACAACATATTTTAAATATAGACATTATTAATATGTTCAGTTCACTAACTATCACGTGGGGTGCTGTCTATCTACTGAAACGCAGCCTTTGAGTACCTAACATGCCTTCGAAATTTCGAATGCCCGGCTCTGACTATCTAATAATAAAGGGAGTATGTATACAAGTCGCGAATATGCTATGCTATATCATGAACTAGATTATGTCCTCCCCAGGGTTAGAAGCCTTGTCCCGCGTGCCCAAAGAGTTTGTGGTCCAAAGCAATGCAGCGGCTAACCCGCCCATGTTGCTAGTTCAGCTGGCTGAGCTGGTGCGGCGGAGGCCCAAGCTCTTCGCCAAGGGCACGCCCCACGGAGAGATGCTGGAAAGGATGTATAGCCGCCTGCAGGTAAGGCCAAATGTAAACATACATATACAAGTACGGATAGAGTGATCATGAATCCTTTACAAGATGGACAGAACCTCGGAGACACCATAATATCTCCTAGGTCACTATAGTCCATTCGAGTTAAGTAAATAGTGACGTCATGATTTTCAAAAGTAAACTGACCAATAAGACGTGAGATAATGAGAAAACAAGTCTCTTCGACCAATGGCGGACAACCGTTGTCACGTCTCATTGGTCAAATCATGGAGTCATGATGACGTCACTATTTTCTTAATGCGAATATACTATAGCATAAATATATACAGTGATGTCACATGAAACATTGGTGACAGACATGGAGTAATTAATAGAGCAGGTTAGGTGGCTGGTTAACCCGAAAAGATTATTCTGTTAAAGGATATCTCCGCAAGTGTGAGCGGGAAATCGCCTTGATATTTTCCTGTGCTAGCTGGGATGTTAACCCATTCAGAGCCGACGGACGCGCTAGGCGTGTCCTGAAGTTTTTGATTATAAGTCGAAAAGTACGTTAATCTTTTTATTCTAAATTCACGTGCGTAGTATTTAACATACGTATAACTATATATTTGCGTGGTTTCGAGATCATAACAAGTTATGTTTATATTAAAAAGAATACCTCATGTAATGCCAAGAACACGCCAGACGTGTTCACTTTTACTACAAAAGGTTCTAAAAATGTCTGAAATTTATTTAGTTTTTATTTCCAATAAATTGACTACATTAGATAGTTTTGTAGTAACAATTACTTTTATCTGTGGATATATTCCAAAAATAGTACATAATATGTTTCTCTGTAATTTTTGATGAGCCTGGACAGAAAATATCTAAATGTTATAAAAACCAAAGCTACAAGAATATTTACAATAGCAAATTGTTAATAAAACATGCGACCTCTTCAAAATATTTGAATATCCGGAAAATAAAAACCAAATTAATTATAAATTGAAAAGAAAATTATAACCAAGTTTGAGAGCCACATGTTATTAAATGTCCCTCTTTACAATAATACCTATTTTCTAATTCACGCAGCTGCGGACACACCTAGCGTGTTCACGATCGTTTATATGGCGTGGTCTCGGTATAGTCGCCGAAAAATGCATTGAATGAGTTAAAAGAATGCTGTGGTTCTTCCCGGCATATCGTAAAAGGTGACTTAGGGGCTAAAGCTCAAAAAAATGTTGTACGCGATTATCTGACCACCTGAAACCTACGTTCCCTTATGACATCACAACCCTAATATTCGTGCTAAAAAGTTACTAAGGATATGTTTTTAAGTTTCTAAGGATCTGGCCATCCCGAAAGGGTTTGAAGGATGTGAATGTATAATAATATGTATGTATTAAAATAATATACAATAAAGCAAGAATTAAAACTATAAACCTAAAGTAGAAATAAAAATTAAATTACATAGAAAATATCTTTATAATCATCGCTGTCAGAGGTTGGTAGGGTTCCCAAGACACTGCTAATAATTAATTTTACACTTCCCAATAACATAAATAATATCATCTAAACTCTATCCCACCTACACAGGCATGGTACCAGTGGTTCCAAAACACCCAGAAGGGAACCGAACCCACGTCCTACAGGTGGCGGGGCCGAGTGGACGATGGCTTGCAGCTGAACCCCAAAACTCTTACTTCTGGACTGGATGACTATCCCAGGTGGGTTTCTAATGTTTTGTGACCCTGGAACTCCTGTAAGGAATGATGGTCGTGAACAAACATTAACCCTTGCGGGGTAGTCAGAGGTTCAGGTGTCCATCCCCGCAATTGCGAAGGTAGTAATTCTATGGCCACCTCGAACCCACGGGTTGACCAGATAGCCAGCACTCAATGTGACAGGTGGTAAACCATGTCGCCATTTACAAGCACTAATATTACCAGTTCGGGGAACAGGTAGGTTTCCTCGTGATGTTTTCCCTCACTTCACGAAAATTATGTAAGCAAATGCAAAACACATTTAAATTTCATTTATTGGTACATTCCAGAGCCAGGATTCGAACCTAGACCTTTTCTCATAAGAAGTCAAAGGTCTTACCCACTGGGCTACAGCTTTCAATATATCTATATATAATCTATCTATAGATATATCAAGATATAATCTCTGTTTAATATCGATTTAAAATATGTAAATAAATATATTATCTACTAGTGACCCGCTCCGGCTTCGCACGGGAATAAAATATTTAGCCTACTCCACTATTTCATGGATGTTATTATACATATAAACCTTCCTCTTGAATCACTCTATCTATTAAAAAAAACCGCCTCAAATTCCGTTGCGTAATTTCAAAGATTTAAGCATACAAAGGGACATAGGGACAGAGAAAGCGACTTTGTTTTATACTATGTAGTGATTACTCTCACCTTGAACTTGACACTAATCCTGGCCGTCCACTGACCGCCATAACTCCCTGTGACAGTCTTCACAAAAGACGTAGTAATAACATGAGGGGGGTCCACTATCAATTGTTCACCAAACTTGATCTATCTATAGATATATCAAGAGATAATCTATCTTTAATTTCGATTTAAAATATGTAAATAAATACATTATTTACGTGAATTCTTTTCAGGGCTTCCCACCCCACTGAATCAGAGAGACATGTGGATCTCCGCTGCTGGATGTACGCTGGGGCTGACGCCATGGTCACCATAGCACAGGCCTTGCACCGGGATTGCGAGAAGTTAGTACCTTGGTCGCTTCTTACATACATACACATACACACACATCACGCCTGATGAATGATAGTAAATTGACAAAAGGAATATATGTGTGTGTGAAGTGGAAGGGTGGTTACGTAGGGGCCGGCCTAATAAAACATATAACAGTCAGTCTGCCTACAGGAAATCAGGCGTGATGTACATACATACATACACATCACGCCTGATTCCCTGTAGGCAGAGATCACGAATCCTCATTTGTCCCACTGACAGACCACTTTCGCTTTTTGACATTCATACATCTCATACACTCTCGGCGGTGGTAGGTACTCCTAACTTTGTTCAATATAGCGTCTATCTGACTGTTATATGTCTTATTAGGCCGGCCCTTACGTAACCACCCTCCCACTTCACGCATATACAGGATGAAATTTTCATCACTGGCAATACTTTAAAGTTAGATTCTATGGTAAATATTATGCGGTCTGACATGATTATTTTAGTACTCTCCAGTATAAAAATATTGAGAAAAGCGTCCTCAAAGTTTGGGAGCCAATTCAGAATACATGTACACCCTACATTATTTCATTCATAAGTTCTCATCAAAATAAACATCTTTCAACACTCAAAACAAAAAACTATCAACAACAAAACAAACTACTATCTACAAGAAAACATCCAAGTAAATTCAAAATTCTGAATAGTACATACAAGAAATATCAAATATTTTGCCACATTTTTATTTTTTAGAAGTTTTCATAATATGAAACACAGATGTTATATAGCCTAAAGCCTTCCTCAATAAATGGTCTATCTAACACAAAAAGAATTTTTGAGTTCCAACCAATAGTTCCTGAGATTATCGCGTTCAAACAAATAAACAAACTCTTCAGCTTTATACAGAACTAGGGACCCGCTCCGGCTTCGCACGGGAATAAAACATATAGCCTACTCCACTATTTAATGGGTGTTATTATACATCTAAACCTTCCTCTTGAATCACTCTATCTATTAAAAAAACCGCATCAAACTCCGTTGCGTAGTTTCAAAGATTTAAGCATACAAAGGGACATAGGGACAGAGAAAGCGACTTTGTTTTATACTATGAAGTGATATTCATGGCATCTTTAGTTTTCATCTCGTATTGAATTATTCCCGGCAAGGTGGGAAGACGACCTGCGCAGGTTGGCCGGCATCGAATGGATGTGAACGGCCACTGACAGGGAGAAGTGGCGTCATTTGGGGGAGGCCTATGAGCAACAGTGGATTGATACAGGCTGATGATGATGATGATTGAAATTTTCAGGTACGAGCTTCTCCGTGACCAGTTAGGCGATGAAGAAACGTTGAACAAGCTACACTGGTCACCCTCTGCGGAAATGTATGCTGACTATGGTAAGAGATTGCATGTTAAAGTTCGGTCGTTGGAGGCTTGACTCTGTATCAGTGGGTATAAGGTTCAAATTACGGAGCATGTGCCAGTGGAAATGAAGTTTAATGAATATGTATCTATATTCAACGGGAACAGTTGTCCTATAGACATAAGTTCCTATAGAGTATAGGTAATATGCCTGCTAATTAGGGCTATCAAATAGTAATAGAACTAGAATTTGTTCCGTATTATTTTCAGAATAAATGATGGTTGAAACGAAACCTCCGGCCAGCGGGATTTTTTTTATAACGAAGTTGATCGCGCTGAAATGTAGTTCTACAATTAGGGCTATGCTATGTGAACACATAAAAGCCAAAACAGACATGGGTTTCATTCATGAAATACAGAAAAAACACGTTAATAAAAAAATCTCTATTCAGCGGAAAAAAATTTATTTAAGTCAAAAACAAAATTCAAAAGCATATCATTAATTAGGGCTAATCCTTTGCTTACACTTTTCAAACTTGCTTTTGTACTTTTCAAACTTGCTTTTGTATTTTAGCAGATTACAAATTTATTCAGCGGCGTAGCAAAAATGTAATATAGCCCCGCAGCTATCGATCCACCCACGTTCTACTGCCAACAATCCTACAAGATTTTCTTTTCGAACAAACTATAATCGTTAAAGACGTAGAAAATACTAAAAGTTCAAATTTTGTTCTTCGTTATGTTTTTGGAAACAATTTACAACTTTTAGTACAAATTATAGATAATTATCATATACATATATATACATAATTATCTATATCTGGACACTTGGTATGATCTTCTAATTAGTCACCAACTAATCTGTTCAGGAACCGGCGGCCACATCGCCAATTATCGCATTTCCGATTGCAACCTAGTAATTTATGATTGACATATCCATCAATTACTTATTAGATTGGTCGTGTTGTTTATTTAAGTTATAATTAATTTAGTACAATGCGAACAAACTGTGCATACCATGTTATACAACCTGGCAACACTGTTTTACATACTGATATGTTAGCATAATTATGTCAAAAGTAAATAAGAGTTCTGGTAAAATTTTGCCTCATATTTTAATGTACATACAAATTTAAGTAGCTTTAACGGGCATTAATTTTAGGGACATTATCAACACATTAGTATCACATACCTGTTATTTCCAGAACTCCTCTTTATGCGTTACATACCTACATGATTACAAATAAGTTAGACGAAAAACCTTATTTTATTGGTAAATTAAAACCAGAATATTACTATTTTTACTAAGTACTAGGTAGTACTTAGTAATATTCTACTGAAGTAAGTAGGTACTTACTTTTAATTTTTTTAACTATTCGTAATCATGCCCCTTTCGTTATTACGAAAAAGTTTGATTTCTCCCTAATATTGTATTTCTTAAAGTCTGCTTACGTACCTTGAAATAATTATTGATTTTTTATCATTTATATGTTTAGCCCTAATTAATGATATGCTTTTGAATTTTGTTTTTGACTTAAGTAAAAAGTTTTCCGCTGAATAGAGATTTTTTTATTAACGTGTTTTTTCTGTATTTCATGAATGAAACCCATGTCTGTTTTGGCTTTTATGTGTTCACATAGCATAGCCCTAATTGTAGAACTACATTTCAGCGCGATCAACTTCGTTATAAAAAAAAATCCCGCTGGCCGGAGGTTTCGTTTCAACCATCATTTATTCTGAAAATAATACGGAACAAATTCTAGTTCTATTACTATTTGATAGCCCTAATTAGCAGGCATATTACCTATAGGAACTTATGTCTATAGGACAACTGTTCCCGTTGAATATAGATACATTTAATGAATTTCTATGTACATTTTCGTATTAAAAATACTTTTACGAAATGAGTCGAATACGGGAAAACATTGTGACGAAACCTACCTGTTCCCCGAACAGGTATTAGTTAGTGTTTGTAAATGGCGACATGGCTTACCATCTGTCACGTTGAATACTGGCTATCTGGTCAACACGTGGGTTCGAGGTGGCCATAGAATTACTACCTTCGCAATTGCGGAGATATATTCCAAGTACCCCTATCGTACTTATCATTCTATACGACCCTTAATTTCTACTTTTGTTTGCCAGGAAGTCTGGGACGTAAAAAGAATGCTAACCAGCTGCCGTTCTTTTCACCATGTCGTAAAAGGCGACAAAAGGGCTAGGGGTAAATGGAATCTATTGTGGAAGCTATTGGCGTTACGTATCAACCTGTCACCAATGTTCCATATGGCATCACTACCCCAATATTCATGTCTACTGTGATATATATGTGATATTTTCATGTCTACAAGGTTCTGTCCACTCCGAAAGAGATTAAAGGACGTAAATGTACATACATACACATCACGCCTGTTTCCCTGTAGAGGGGTAGGCAGAGATCACGTAACCTCATTTTTCCCGATCCTGACAGACCACTTTGGCTTCATTGACACTGATACATTTTCTCATACACACTCGGCGGTTATAGGTACACCTATCGTCACCCTTTTTCAATATAACGTCTCTCTGACTGTTATACGTCTTACTGGGCCGGCCCCTACGTAACAGCCCTTCCACTTCACTCATATATATTCCTTTTGTCAATCTGCTATCATTCATTGGACGTAAATGTATATGTATGTACTAGTGACCCGCTCCGGCTTTGCACGGGTATAAAATATATAGCCTACTCCACTATTTAATGGATGTTATTATACTCATAAACCTTCCTCTTGAATCACTCTATCTATAAAAAAAAACCGCATCAAAATCCGTTGCGTAGTTTCAAAGATTTAAGCATACGAAGGGACATAGGGACAGAGAAAGTGACTTTGTTTTATACTATGTAGTGACGTAATTTGTTCATTTACTTCCCAGGTTTACACATAGATGGCATGAGGCTGGCCAAGAAACAGCCGAAGACGCCGTCAGAGCAGCCCAAAGTGATCAGGATTCAGCCATCGCCCCCCAAGACCAAGCTGGTCACATCGGCATTCGGTGAGTGGGTTCTGTGTGTTTATACTCTTTAGGGAGGTAGGTGTGATGTGTATGTAGTGATGTTTATGTATATGTATATCTATTTTTTTTAAATTAATGAGCATGTAATGTAAGTGTAAATATGTAAGAGTTTTAAATTTAAGTAGTAGTAATTTTTATTCGGTAGGATCGGCAAAGGGTACTATATCCATACAGCGTGTTCATCATTGAATTTAATCATCCATTCTGTTTTAAATCGATTATAATCGATTATTAATTGTATGTATACAGGATGGCGCATTCAAAACGGTCAGTATGGGAAAGTCTGAAACTATAAGAGATACGAAGATTTGTTCTTAGGAACCATGTCACCGATTTTGATAAAAAGAAAGACTGCAATTATAGTTTCTTTGAAAAAACAATCGACAATGTATCCAGTACGGGAATCGAACCCAGTTTCTTTGATGAAATAAACTGCCCTTTTCACTTTTTATTTCTAAATATCGATTGTGTAGGTCTTAAGCTGTAAATGTCTCTATTAAACATGATCTCCAAAATGAATAAAATGCATTGTTTTGGAATACTTTAATTTATCTACTAATACGTTTTAGCACAAACGCAGATCAATATCAGATCAGTAACAGCGTGAAATTCGTAGTGTATTAGCAAAAGTGTCGAATTTCACTATTAAATAAAAAAATGTAAAATTTCGCTTTAAAAATGGAGAAATTTGACACTTTTGCTAATCCACTACCAACTTTGCAATATTACTGATCTGATATTGAACTGATATTTTGCAAAAAGCATTAGTGGACTAAGGCCCCTGAAGGTCGCAGGTTGGTTGAGGGCCACGAGTGATCGTGTTTTGTACCCTTGGGGAGGCCTACGTCCAGCAGTGGACTGACATAGGCTGATTGATTTCAGGTTACGTATCCCTGTTTCCAATGCTTCTAAAGGTGTTGAAGCCAGATAGTAAGAACTTGGGCAAGATACTCAAGACTCTGGATAGGCCAGAATTGCTCTGGTCTCCTTATGGGTTGAGGTAAATCTATCTAGTGAATAATATTTATTTAGTGTGAAGAACAGAAGAGCATGTATGAGAAGGTTAATGAGTGTGTATATCTATCAATAGTCTGAGATTGTATGCATCTTGTTTCCGTTCGTTATTTTGTTTGCGCGTTATAGGATATCGAGGTATGTGCTGGCGCCATCTGTAGTATTTATGTTAAACTAATTACAACTAAAGTGTTTCTCTTTTTGTGGCCCTAGAGGTCGCTACAATATCTCCAAGGTTCTAGCCGCGAAAGAGGTTACATTCGTGAATGTTTATACATATAGCAACCTAACCTGACAAACCATTAACCCTTGCGGGATAGTCAGAGGTTCAGGTTAGCAAGCGCAATTGCGAAGGTAGTAATTCTATGGCCATCTCGAGCCCACGTGTTGACCAGATAGTCGGTACTCAATGTGACAGGTGGTCAGCCATGTCGTCATTTACAAGCACTAACCATTACCTGTTCAGGGAACAGGTAGGTTTCCTCACGATGTTTTCCTCACCGTAGTATTCGACGCACTTCGTAAATGTATTTTTATTACGAAAATGTACATAGAAATTCATTAAACTTCATTTCCATTGGTACATGCTCAAGCGGGATTTGAACCCTTTACACTGATACAGAGTCAAGCCCCAAACAACTGAGCTACGTCGAATTATATTATATACAAGCAATATCAAATAATTTGCCACAAATTTTATTTTTTCAGAAGTTTTCATTACATGAAACATAGATGGCAGTGTAATTATAATTTGATTTTTATACTATATTCTTCGCTCCTATAAGTAGCAGGGTGATGTTATATAGCCTAAAGCGTTCCTCAACGAATGGTCTATCTAACGCAAAAAGAATTTTTGAATTCGAACCACTAGTTCCTGAGATTAGCGCGTTCATACAAACAAACTCTTCAGCTTTATAGATATACGTCTTATTCTAGGTCCCTGTCAAAAAGCTCCCCGTTCTACATGAAGAGGAATACGGAGCATGACCCCCCGTATTGGCGGGGTCAAGTGTGGATCAATATGAACTACTTAGCTCTGTCCGCCCTCAAACACTATGCGGGACTGATAGGGCCTTACCGAGACAGGGCGCGGGACCTACACGAGCGGTTGCGGAGTAATGTTGTTGGTAAGTTTATTACACTAATTGAACTAGCCCCTTGGTAAGTACATTTAAGACTTGTGTTAAGGGTAAGTACTAGTCAATGTATGTTTAAGGAATGTATACTTATTATACATAGATAAACACATATTATATATCATATATAATCAACGACTAGACTGGAAAGCACTAGAAAAGCGTAGTTCTTAACTCTGCCTCCACCGGGAATCTTGGGGACCTCACGATTAGCGTTCAGGGCCCTTACTCCACTAATTCATTTTAGCCACAATATTACTTCAATATCGATACTGTGGCACTTCAGTGGCCGTAATTTGACACTTTTGGCACTCCACTAACAAATTTTGGCCACTGAGGGGCTATCTTCAGATCAGATCAGATCTTCAGATCAGATCTTGGGGCAGAAGTACTTCAAATGTAGTTCATTTGAAGTACTTCTGCGTCTGAAGTACAAAAAAAGCTACTCCACTAACCAAACGTCAGTCAATGTCACTTCAATTTCCTTATATTTCGTACTCCACTATTGACATTTCCATACTTGAGTGGCCACTGAGGTGCCACTGAAGCACCACTGACTCGCTAATGAGGCACAAGTGTGGCTGTCAAAATATTAGCAGAGTGCCACTTTTACTGCCGAGACGCAGAAGTATCGCAATAGCGACGCAGTTGAGTGGCTGTCAAAGTTAATTAGTGGAGTAAGGGCCCAGGTGCTCAACCGATCGCGCCACGGTGGTCGTCAATACATACATACATGTATATTCATGATATTCAGAGGTTAAACTGGCCAATGAGAAGTGAGTAAATGAAAATACAAGTCACATTGACCAATCGCAGACAACCGTTGTCACGTCTCATTGGTCAAATTGTGGGGACATGTTGAGGTCACTTTTTTCTTACATACATACATACACATCACCCCTGATTCCCTGTAGAGGGTTAGAGATCACGGATTGCCATCTGTTCCGATCCTGACGGACCACTTTCGCTACATTGACACTCATACATCTTTTCATACACACTCGGCGGTTATAGATACTTCTAAATAAAATAATGTATCAAACAGGTACTTAAGAATTAATAAAACATATAAGACAAAAAGACACGTTTGTCTTTGTGCCATTATGTGCCGTCATGACTTTCGACCATGTTGACCCGTGATTGGCCATTGCAACATGGCCGAAAGATCGGGTAACAAAGGTAATAAATACTTCACTACATAGTATAAAACAAAGTCGCTTTCTCTGTCTCTATGTCCCTTTGTATGCTTAAATCTTTTAAACTACGCAACGGATTTCGATGCGGTTTTTTTAATAGATAGAGTGATTCAAGAGGAAGGTTTATATGTATAATAACATCCATTAAATAGTGGAGTAGGCTATATATTTTATACCCGTGCAAAGCCGGAGCGGGTCGCTAGTTGTTTATAAAATATACTCGATTAGTCCTGTATTTCTTGTAAAATGGTATAATAGTGTCCTAACTATTATTATATGTTATATACTTGTTACAGGCAACATCCTATCCGAGTACAAACGAACGGGCTTCCTTTGGGAGCAATATTCTGGTGAGGATGGCAAAGGCTCCGGCTGCAGACCTTTCACGGGCTGGACGGCGCTGCTCGTGCTCATCATGGCCGAGGACTATTAGGGGACTATTGGGGAAGATGACTATTTAAAGAGTAGGGAGATAGGGGAGTATTTGGAAGGTTAAGGTTTAGTAAATGATCGTGCACGTCTTGTACAATAACTATGAGGGGTTTATTGGGGAGGTTGACGTTATGTAACGTTAAGATGAACTAATTGCTCGTGCTCATCATGGTCACTATTAGGAGACTATTTGGGGAGGTTAGGGAGATAGGGGAGTAATTGGAAGGTTAAGGTTTAATAGATGATCGGGCACGAAAGAAAGAAACTATAAATAATTCATCTTGTATCTACATAAAACTTATGTAAGTAAATCGATATCTACAATGAGTGACCTTTAGTCTCTTAGTCGCCTCCTAGAATAGTATAATTGTCCCAGATTCATAATGGTGGAAAAAAGGTATATTTGTTGTTATTTTCAATAGTTTGTATGCTCACTTTGTAACTCTCTATTTTGTTAAAGACGATTTCGAAAAAGTATGTAATATTATTCAAGTGATTTGTTTTATATACATACATATATAATTAACTAATTACTTTTTAAACACACATACATATACTCACGTGGCGGTTATAGGTACTTCTAATGCACGAACCAAATATAAAGAGGACCCGGCGTAAGGAGCGGTCCCCGTTACGCGGTGCGGAGGCCAAATGGGGTGTTTTAATTGGTGCGGAAACTCAAAATGTATAGTAGAAAGAAGATGCCTGATTTGATTGGCCGATGCCGTGTTTTAATTGGTTGTAATATCCCCCCTCCCTCACGCGTACCTCGTTTCACCCCGCGTAACGCCACGCTAGTTTCCATACAAACATTGCGTAAGGCCCACTCCTCTTATTAATTACTCCATGTTCTAATGTCACTCTTTTTCAATATGGCGTCTTTTTATGTACTTTTTCGAAATCGTTACTTATGAGTTCCTATTTTGTTTATATTTATGTATATAATTAAGTTATAAGTTAGTTTATTATATTTTTATTTACATGTACCAACATTTGAGTGAACATATATTAAAATATACTTGAGTACCCATCTCCGAAATTTCGAAGGCATGTTAGGTATGGGTCACTCAAAGCCCGCGTTTCACTAAAGACAGCACTGTGATTGGTAGTGAACCGTATCGCCGTATACAGGCTCTGGCTATTACCTATCCTGAGGGATAGCCAGGTTTCCTCACGATGTTTACCCTCACCGTTAACGACTGTATATTATGTACGTAAATGAAAATCATATTGATAAATTTCATTCATTGGAACATGCCAGTGCCGGGATTCGAACCTAGAACCTCTAATTAGAAGTTGGTGATCTTAACCAATTGAATATAGGGACTTACATACATTAAAGAACTGACTATTGACTATTACAAGCATAAGTCACTTTCCTAAATTTGTTTCCCTCACCGAAGTATGTGCTTTTATTTTCATCGCGAAAATGTACATAGAAATTCGTTAAACTTCATTTCCATTGGTACATGCTCAAGCGAGATTTGAACCCTGTACCCACTGATACAGAGTCAAACCTCAAACAACTCAGCTATATCGCACTTTTATAAATACACACAAACACGTCCTTTAATCCCTTTCGGGGTAGACAGAACACCGGAGACACGATAATATCTAATAGGTCACTTTTTAGCATGAATATTGGGGTTGTGATGTCATATGGAACATTGTTGACAGGTTGCTAGACTACGCTCAATAGATTCCATTTACCCCTAGTCCCTTAGTCGCCTACTACGACATGCCGGGAAGAACGGCAGCTAGTTAGCATTATTTGGTCGCCAGTTTATGACTTTGATAATATTATGGGTGATATTTAATATTTTAATGTATTTTCACTCAATTGTATGAATATTATTATGACATTATGCATTTATTTTAAGTAGATATAATCAATGAAATATTTTACTTTTGTAAAGAGATACCTCGAGATCCTGCCATATAAATTGGCAGTTGGGGGCGTCGCCACAGTCGCGTCATTCAGTGTTACCAGTTAACACGCCAAAACTAGCACTCACTGTGCCATACGGCTCGATACATTATAGGTTTCATTTGTAACGGTCTTTGGTTGCAGAGCTATAAACTCAAATAAAACAATTTAATATATCAAAGTCAAAATATTCTTATTCAACAACAAGAAACTCCGGAAATCAATTTATTATAATCACCCTTAACAAACATAAAAATTACAAAGAGTGGGCAAAAAACACAACGCTGGTAATACTAAATTTACCTTTCATACAAAATAACACGCAATGGCGGAAACGTCAAATTTAGTTCCAAGTTTGGCTACTGCCAATTTATGTGGCGGGATCTCTAACCAACACGATTCTTAGAAATACAATGGAATTGAAGTGTCAATCCACAGAAATATTGACAGCTTAAAATTCAATAATTTTTTTAAGGTTAATCTGTGAATACCTTTAGGAATGGTGTATGTGAACATACATACAAATCACATCTGTATACTTACATACATAGTTTTCAAAGTCTCCAAATCAACGTTACATTTACGTTATCTAATCGCTTTCGGGGTGGACAGAACTTTGAAGACATGAAAACATCTCAGAAAAATTTAAAATATTGATTTCGTGTTAACAGCATGTATTCTCAAAATTCGGATTATAAAGTAAAATACAAAGACAAACGCGTTCACGACCATTAACCCTTGCGGGGTAGTCAGAGGTTCAGGTGTCATCTCCGCAAATGCGAAGGTAGTAATTCTATGGCCACCCCGAAGCCACGTGTTGACCAGATATTATAAAGTACGAGTATTTCGTAAAATTATATTCTTTTTTTGTATTTATATGATTCTGTCTTTTTTGTCAGCGACAATTTTACCAAATTCGCGTACTTAAAGAGTGATACCGTTTCATACATAGTTTTATCAACATGTCAATTAGATATCATAATATGTAGATTAAAATATTTGATTATAATAAGTACTTAGCAGAATTTCATTGTATATTATACGATAACTAATAATAGGGCAACAACATACATACATGCATATATTCACGCCTCCACGTCCACAAAGGTATATGCAGATCCTAACAAATCTCCCTTGCTTCACTCACACCTATTAACTTCTCATACATGCTCTTCTGTTCTTCACTACGTACACCCTTGAGAAGAATGTCTCCAATTTCATCTGTATAAGTTCTACGCGGCCTACCTTATAACTCTACCTTCAACTTTGGCTCTATAAATTCCTACATACTACATATATTCACGCTATTCCCAACGGGATGGGCAGACTATCGATCGCCATCTTGAACGATCCTGACAAATCGCTCTTGACTCAATCACCGTGTAGTAAATACATATATAGGTATATGAAGATAATATCTTAGTTTTAAGAGTCTTGTTCAATCAGGGCCCTTACTCCACTAATTCATTTTAGCCACAATATTGCTTCAGTATCGGTACAGTAATACTTCAGTGGCCGTAATTTGACACTTTTGGCACTCCACTAACAAATTTTGGCCACTGAGGCGCTATCGAACTACATCTGAAGTACTTCTGCGTCTGAAGTACAAAAAAAGCTACTCCACTAACCAAACGTCAGTCAATGTCAGTTCAATAGCCTTATATTTGATACTCTACTATTGACATTTCTATACTTGAGTTGCCACTGAAGCACCACTGACTCGCTATTGAGGTACAACTGTGGCAGATCAAAATATTAGGAGAGTGCCACTTTTACAGCCGAGATGCAGAAGTAACGCAGTAGCGACGCAGTTGTGCTGCTGTCAAAGTTAATTAGTGGAGTAAGGGCCCTGTGTAGAAATGCCCCAAGAATGTTAATAATAATATAACGTAAAGATTCACGACAAATAACCCTTTTGGGGTAGTCAGAGGAATTTTTCATGTGAAAGTGTTTTTTTTTTAATAAATAAGTAATTTTATGACTTATGTTGAATAAAAAGCATTTCATTTCATTTTAATTTGTTATATGTATATATTGTAGTTTTCGTTTTAAGTACATGAAATTAATGTATATTTAATTTAGATGATGATTAATATGTATTGTGTAAATAAAGTGTTATTGAAAATATTTGTGGTTTATTATTCTAACCAATAATTATACATACATAAACATCACACCCGTTTCCTTGTAGAGGGGTAGGCAGAGATCACGCATCCCCATCTGTCCCGATCCTGACAAGCCACTTTCGCTTCATTGACACTCAATACACCATTTCATATACAAAAAGATAAACGCGTTCACGTCCATTAACCCTTGCGGTATTAGTAAAAATAAAAAATAAAATTCCTTTTATTCACACTAGACGCAGTATTACATATACAAAAATAGAGAAAAGAATGAATTATATAATAATTTACATTAATGGAACCAAGCGCACATGGCAACCCCGCGCTAGTGTGAATAGGATTTGTCTCAGCCAATGTTGGGTAGTCAGTTTCAGGTGTCCATCTCCGCAATTGCGAAGGTATTAATTCTATGGCCACCTCATATACTTTCGGCGGTTATAGATAATTCTAAAATATACTAGTCCACAAAATTATGTAAGTAATACATACATACATTCACGTCCCTTATCGTTTGGGGTGAACAGAACCTCGCTGACACAGTCATTATATCATTAGTTGTGACAGGTTGCTAGCCCATCGCCCAATAGATTCCATGTACCCTTTGTCGCCTCCTACGACATGTCAGGAAGAACGGCAGCTAGTTAGCATTCTTTTTACATCCCAGACTAGCAAGGGAATAGTATACAGTCACCCTTTACCACCATTAACCCTTGCAGGGTTCAGGTGTCCATCTCCGCAATTGCGAAGGTAGTAATTCTATGGCCACCTCGAACCCACGTGTTAACCAGATAGTACTCAATGTGACAGGTGGTAAGCCATGTCGCCATTTACAAGCACCGATTGTTACCATAATATGTAAGGTGATTATTAAAAAAAATATTCATGGATTCAAGTGTTTTATTTTTTAATACAAAAATATAATGACAATATTTCTTAATACAATTTCTTTATTTCATATTTAAAACGTTTACTAAAATTATTTACATCAGTCGTTATACATTATAATATCTAAATATGTTTTTATAATAATAAAAAAAACAATCTCTTATCACTCAATTATATATACGTATACATTCACTTCCTTTATTCCCTTTCGGAGTGGCAGAACCTCGGATATATAATATCTCCTAGGTCAATGTTTAGTATGAATACTGGGGTTGCGAATATATAACAGAATATTGGCAACGGTTGCTAGCCCATTGCCCAATAGATTCTATTTATCCCATAGTCTCCTCCTACGACATGCCGGGAAGAACGGCAGCTAGTTAACATTCCTGTTACGTCCCAGACTATCACAGGATGTGTGTATCTCATACACACTCGGCGTTTATAGGTACTTCTAACGTCACCCTTTTTCAATATGGCGTCTATCTGACTGACATAGAGATCCCGCCACATAAGGTGGCAGTTGGAGGCGTCGCCACAGTCGCGTAATTCAGTGTTACCAGTAAACACGCCAAAACTAGCACTCACTGTGCCATACGGCTCGATACATTATAGGTTTCATTTGTAACGGTCTTTGGTTGCAGAGCTATAAACTCAAATAAAACAAATTAATATATCAAAGTCAAAATATGTTTATTAAACTATTTCAAACATGATTAATAATTAACGGGACTTATCCTTCTTATTATATATTACATATATTATGTGTTCCTTCACTCTGTCCGCAATAGACCGTTTAGTGTGTTCGACGTAGGATTGCCCACAGCTGCAATCAATCTTATACACACCCTTATATCTTATATCATGAGTATAAATCGCGAATCTCTTAAAACTATTATTTCAAACATGGCACTGAGCATTGTCTTTACATATTTTTTACCGAAGTTAGATCAGCGGAGACCCTAGCTTGGAGAAGAACTAACAAGAAACTCCGGAAATCAATTTATTATAATCACCCTTAACAAACATAAAAATTACAAAGAGTGGGCAAAAAACACAACGCTGGTAATACTAAATTTACCTTTCATACAAAATAACACGCAATGGCGGTAGAGATCCCGCCACATAAGGTGGCAGTTGGAGGCGTCGCCACAGTCGCGTAATTCAGTGTTACCAGTAAACACGCCAAAACTAGCACTCACTGTGCCATACGGCTCGATACATTATAGGTTTCATTTGTAACGGTCTTTGGTTGCAGAGCTATAAACTCAAATAAAACAAATTAATATATCAAAGTCAAAATATGTTTATTAAACTATTTCAAACATGATTAATAATTAACGGGACTTATCCTTCTTATTATATATTACATATATTATGTGTTCCTTCACTCTGTCCGCAATAGACCGTTTAGTGTGTTCGACGTAGGATTTCCCACAGCTGCAATCCATCTTATACACACCCTTATATCTTATATCATGAGTATAAATCGCGAATCTCTTAAAACTATTATTTCAAACATGGCACTGAGCATTGTCTTTACATATTTTTTACCGAGGTTAGATCAGCGGAGACCCTAGCTTGGAGAAGAACTAACAAAAAACTCCGGAAATCAATTTATTATAATCACCCTTAACAAACATAAAAATTACAAAGAGTGGGCAAAAAACACAACGCTGGTAATACTAAATTTACCTTTCATACAAAATAACACGCAATGGCGGTAACGTCAAATTTAGTTCCAAGTTTGGCTACTGCCACCATATGTGGCGGGATCACGTCAAATTTAGTTCCAAGTTTGGCTACTGCCACCTTATGTGGCGGGATCTCTAATATATCCTATTGGGCCAGCCCCTACATAACCGCACTTCCACTTCACTCACAACATGATCTTTCGTTAATTAATAATTTAAATACTTATTTACATTCAAGACACATTTGGCAAATAAATACATTTGGTACTTGGTCAACACGTGGGTTCGAGGTGGCTATAGAATTACTACCTTCGCAATTGCGAAGTCACCTGAACCTCTGACTACCCCGCAAGGGTTAATTTAAGACTCAAAGACCAACTTATCAATCATTCTTTCCTTACTAACTTCTCTTTTAAACTTAAGTCCATTTTGTACCATTTTATGTTCTGTAGTTTGTAAATGTTCCTGAAATGTATTATACTCTTCAAAATTGGCGCAGCAACAAACAAACTCTAGTCCATCAAAATGGTGTATCTTGGAGTGCCGTCTCAAATTCCTCTTCGTATACTTCTTACCGTTACAGCATATATTACAAACAACGTCTCCTGTATGCATTCTCAATACATGCGTGCTTAAATAGTTCTTACACTTAAGGTACTTACCACAATATTTACACTGAACTTGTTTGTTCATATGAACGTTCTTCATATGAGAACTAATGTAGTATTTATTAATTAGCACCTTCCTACATATGGGACAGGACACTTGCTTGGCATTTCTCTTGCATAACTGTTTATGGCTTTTAAAACTTAACCAATTTACTACGTGCAGACATATATCACATTGCATGTTAAAATAAGCGTTATGGACCTCTTGTAAATGACGTGTTATTCTACTTTTAGGTTTATTTTTGCTGCAAACTTGACATATGACTGTTTTTTCTGTTATGCTCTGTTGAATTTTTGGTTTTGTTTGATATCTGCTTGGAATAGTTGAGTTATCGCATTTAGATAATGTTACTCTTAAATGTATCAAATTATGCTTGTAGAGATCGTTTCTGTGAATAAAATACTATATTGTAATAACTTTAATAATATAATAAAGGGGTGTATACACAGTATGTAACTCGTATTGAAATAGTATTTTATTTCATGTTATTTTCTTCTGTGATAATTATGTTTATCTAATTGCAACTTAGGTTTATCTCAGTGTGTGGCACTCTTGAGGTCGTCAGGTAATATACATACATACACATCACGCCTGATTCCCTGTAGAGGGATAGGCAGAGATCGCAGATCCCCATTTGTCTCAATCCTGATAATATACATTGTACAATAAAAAAAATATTGTATATATACAAAATACATATGATTACAATATATGTATATTCCAGCAGTAGACTGTATAATATATAAGCTGTATGTATATAAGCTGATTAATTGACCGCCTTATCCCTTAGTTGTCTCCTACGACATGCCGGGAAGAACGGCAGCTAGTTAGCATTCTTTTTACGTCCGAGACTAGCACAGGACATGTACTTATATACAGAGTGCAGAGTTTCGTGGCATTTCTTCTCTGCAGAGATTTTTCTTTATGAAGTGCCAATAGTTTTATTAATCTAATTTGATTTATATTAAGAATAAGTTTATGTTAATGACAAACGTTTTATTTTTTGACTTTTAATAAGTGATTTTATGATCCTTATTTTTAATTAAAAGATTTTCATTTCATTTCATATATATCTATGTATCACACTTACCTATTTCCATAAAACAGATTGCACATATCACATCCATACAAATCTATATCCAAATCTGATTCCTGCTTTAGATTAGTCATAAGGCATTCACTGTATATATTTTCTTCTACGCCAATTGTGTTTATATCTGATTTTATTAAAACTTTACTTTCTGTTCCACTGTCATCCATTTTGACTGTATTTGGTGTGTATGATATATGTGCATTGTTTATATCACATAGTTCAGATTTAATAGTATTCATAAAGGCACCATGTTGAATTGAAGTAGTATTTTCTTCATCTAAATATTTATATTCTGTAAGTATTTCCTTTTTGATTTTTACAGATTCCATTATTCTGTAATAACAAAGACAAACGCATTCACAACCATTAACCCTTTCAGGTGTCCATCTTCACAATAGCGAAGCTAGTAATTCTATGGACACGAACCCACGTGTTGACCAGATAGTCAGTACTCAATGTGACAGGAGGTAAGCCATGTCGCCAGTAACAAGCACTAACTATTACCTGTTCGGGGACCAGGTAGGTTTCCTCAATGTTTTCCCTCACCGTAGTATTCAATGCATTTCGTTTATGTATTTTATTAAAAATACGTACATAGAAAATTCATTAAACTTCATTTCCATTGGTACATGCTCAAGTGGGATTTGAACCCTGTACCCATTGACACAGAGTCAAGCCCCAAACAACTGAGCTACATCCAATATTCTGTAATTAAAGAGTAGTTATGTTAGGAAATAGTAGTATTCTAATGCTAATAGTAGTAAAATAGAGAATAGTATGTGGCGATGTATGCTAATTAACAGTACATCTAGAACTAATGGATTCATACTTCTTCTCACTAGAACGGGGACTCAAAGGCCGGTGCGTATTTTGCCCAGCGCATCAGCATAGCTGTGCAACGGGGAAATGCCACCAGCATTCTTGGGACACTTCCTACCACTGCTAGTGATTTGGCAGATATATTTTATTTGTTAATTATATTTAGCTTTAAGGTTTTATTTTATGATTATTAGTTCATTTTAATCTTTATTTATTTTGATTTATAACTTCATGTAATATAATATGTATTATATATATGAATGCTACGAAATAAGAATTACGCATGAGTTTAGAAGTGGTTAATAGCTTTAATATCTAAGCTAACTTGTATTTACAAATATTTTCTATCGGTATTATAATAAGGTAATATTTACCTGCTAAAGTTTAGTAGTAACTCTGTTTTTCCTAATCATCCAGCTATGATGTAGCATTGCACGTTCTATGTTTAAGAAAGTATTACTTACTGTATAGCTTGCATTTTTAGTAAATGAATTGTGTGTATCTGTTTGTTTACTTTTGTATAAACAATTATTTTTAGGTTATATTTGTTTATTTATTTTTTTATTAGTTTTTTTTTATTTTAAGTTTATTTAACGGCTGTATGTATCCAATCAAGCGTGAAATCGCTCAGCGTAAGTGGAAGTGGATAGGGCACACACTCCGAAAACCGGGAGCAGACGCCCAGGCCGGCCGGCGCACACCTGGCAGCGCACAGTCAACGCTGAGTTGAGGGCGGCTGGGTTGAGTTGGAAGGACGCGGAGTGCAAGGCACAGGATAGGAGCGGTTGGCGACATCTCACGAAGGCCCTCTGTACCACTGGGGTACCATAGGATGATGATGAACGGCTGTATGGTAACGAAGACCTTCTAGCCTGACTTAGTATTTTGTTTCCTCTTTCCGGTTAGGTGGTTAGTGACGCTAACCACCTATTATTACCTTGTTTCAAGATAAATAACAACATCTGTGATTCATAATTGGTTCTAATATTGATTATTGTCTCTTTGTATGTAGAAATAGCACTATATTATAGTTGTCAAATTTAGTGTTTAGGCAAGTTTTGAAAATTTTAATGAAAAACGGTTGTCGACGTGTTTTTGAAAGTGCTGGAATAAAATATTGATAAAAAGGTAAGAGCGATATTTATTATTTGATGCATATGTTATTTTATCCCTTTTTATGTGTTTGACAGATAGCATTATGTTTTTGTTTGATAGCTTTAATAATTTTGCAATATTTATCAATATTAATAGTGGTCAACTACGCTAATCACCGTGACTCATGTAGCATTAGATTTATTTACTTTTCGTTGACTACAAGATGACACGAGAATGAGTTTCTATTTATATGAGGGTTCTTAGAGATCCCGCCATATAAATTGGCAGTTGGGGGCGTCGCCACAGTCGCGTAATTCAGTGTTACCAGTAAACACGCCAAAACTAGCACTCACTGTGCCATACGGCTCGATACATTATAGGTTTCATTTGTAACGGTCTAAAAATATTTTGACTTTTGACTTTGATATATTAATTTGTTTTATTTGAGTTTAAAGCTCTGCAACCAAAGACCGTTACAATGAAACATATAATGTATCGAGCCGTATGGCACAGTGATTGCTAGTTTTGGCGTGTTTAGTTGTTTACTGGCAACAGTGAATTATGCAACTGCGGCGACGCCTCCATCTGCCATAATATATTCAAAATTATAAATATCACAAGCTCTCTTTGAAAGTTATCTTATGATCTAAGTATAAATTAAAAAAACTATTTCAAACATGGCACTGAGCATTGTCTTTACATATTTTTTACCGAGGTTAGATCAGCGGAGACCCTAGCTTGGAGAAGAACTAACAAGAAACTCCGGAAATCAATTTATTATAATCACCCTTAACAAACATAAAAATTACAAAGAGTGGGCAAAAAACACAACGCTGGTAATACTAAATTTACCTTTCATACAAAATAACACGCAATTGCGGAAACGTCAAATTTAGTTCCAAGTTTGGCTACTGCCAGCTTATGTGGCGGGATCTCTATGTTTTTAATTCGGGTTTCTGTTTTTTATGTTATATGTTGATTTTTTAGAATGTATCGACCACTGACTAATAAGGATATTGGGAATTGTCTGTGGGAATATTTATTTTTGGGATCTGCGAGATGAGGTGAGTTCTGATGTTGAAGATAATAATGTGTATCCTGGTTTCCCGACCGTAGAACCAATGATGGTGGAGGGTCTGGCATATACCCAAGACGGGATGGAGGGGAGATATTACAACCAATTAAAGAAACAAAATACTAAGACAGGCTAGAAGGTCTTCGTTACCATACAGCCGTTAAATAAACTTAATAAAAAAAAACACTAATAATAAATAAAGAAAGATAACCTAAAAATGATTGTTTATACAAAAGCAAACAAACAGTGAAAAAATTACTAAAAATGCAAGCTATGCAGAAAGTAATACTTTCTCAAACATAGAACGTGCTATGCCACATCATAGCTGGATGATTAGGAAAAATAACAGAGTTACTACTAAACTGTATCAGGTAAATATTATCTTATTATTAAGTAAATACAAGTTAGCTCTCTGCCAAACTTATGCGTGATTCTTATTTCGTAGCATTCATATAATATATTAAACTCATATATAGAATACATTTTTTTAATAAATATTTACATATCAAATAATAAATCAAAACAAATAAAGATTAGAATGAACTAATAATTATAAAATAAAATCTTAATAAATGAAGGGCTTGTACTTATTTTATTAATATTAACGCTTTTGCTTTTCAACTACTACTATTTAGGATTTCAAACAATATTCAAGACAGTTCCAATATGGTACAAACAACTTTTTAGTATAAAAAGAGATATTTAGGTTATGATATAGGTTATTCTTCCAAGTGACCAAACAATCGTTTTATGGAATTACTCGTGACTTTGTATGTTTTTTTTTCAAAAATAAGTAAAGAGCATCTTGTGGGCAAAGTTTTCCTACATAGATTGGCATACTCAGTTCAATTTTTGTTTGACAAAGGGTTTTTTTTCATTTAAACCCTTCAAATGTATTTACAAATAAAATATACCTGTCAAACAACTGGTAGTGGCAGGAAGTGTCCCAAGAAGGCTGCTGGCATTTCCCCGTTTCACAGCTATGCTGATGCGCTGGGCGAAATACACACCAGCCCTTGAGTCCCCACTGGCCTTTACCAAATGGGCATACATTTGTGTATCATTTTGACGACCTCCGTGGCACGGTCAGTTAGACGCCTGAATGCTAATCGTGAGGTCCCGGGTTCGATTCCCGATAGAGGCAGAGTTAAGAACAATGCTTTTCTTGTGCTTTCCAGTCTGGTCGTTGATTATATATGCTATATATGTATTTATCTATGTATTACAAGGATACATTTCTTAAATATACGTTGACTAGTACCCTTAACACAAGTCTTAAATGTACTTACCAAGGGGCTAGTTCAATTGGTGTAATAATGTCCAAATATTATTATTATTTTGATATCAAACTTATTCATTCAAGTTCTCTATTCCCTTTCGGACTGGACAGAACCTTGGAGACAATATTAGCTAATATAAGCTCACGCTTTAGAATATTGGGGTTGTGATGATATATTGAACATTGGTGTCAGGTTGCTAGCCCATCCCCCAACAGATTCCATTGACCTCCAGTCTCTACTGCGCCTACTATGACATGCCAGGAAGAATGGCAGCTAGTTTGCATTCTTATGCATCCCAGTTCTAGTGAGAAGTATGAATCCATTAGTTCTAGATATACAGTTTAGGATTCATCTCCACATATGTTTCTCTGTTTTCTTACTATACCTAACATAAGATAACATAACATACCCTGCACAACTGTATACATACTCCCTTTTTTATTATGGCGGGGTAGTCAGAGGCTTGAATGCCCATCTCCGAAATTAGCTATGGGTTCATTCGAAGCCCGCGTATCACTAGATAGACAGCACCCAATGTGTATAAAGCCACTGACTATTACCTATCCTGAGGGATAGGCAGGTTTCCTCATGATGTTTTCCCTCACTGTTACTTAACTACTCCAGAATTTTGGACCTAGCTCAGTTGTTTGGGGCTTGACTCTGTATCAGTGGGTACAGGGTTTAAATCACGCTTGAGCATGTACCAATGGAAATAAATTTTCATGTACACTTTTGTAATAAAAATACATTTACGAAATGCGTCGAAAACTACGGTGGGGGAAAACATAGTGAGGAAACTGCCTGGTCCACAAACAGGTAATAGTTAGTGCTTGTAAATGGCAACATGGCTAACTACCTGTCACATTAAGTACTGACTATCTGGTCAACACGTGGGTTCAAGGTGGCCATAGAATTACTACCTTCGCAATGGCATGTAATCTGAAAAGCTAATTGTAGGTGGCGCTAGGGAGACTGGCGATGTGAACAAACATTTGAGGTTATTATTTCAATATAATTCCATCCATGGTTTTCAATACAAATATGATTTTTAATTATTCATAAAATTATGGCTCACTACTGTGTTGTGCCTTTGTGCGTATCGAAGAAAGCATATCATAGATTCCCAAAAGATGAAAATATAAGGAAGAAGTGGATATTGGCAATAAAACGAGACAAATACAAGTTGAGCGAATATGCTCGTATTTGTGATGATCACTTTTCTCCGTCTGATTTTATAATGCCTTTGGAATCCTATTTGGAAAATCGTAAGTATCACAAAGCATTTAAGTATTTTATTGACCTAAAAACCGGATTTTCATAAGTTCTCAATAAAGATTTTCTCTTCTAGCTAAACCAAAACTCAAAAAAGGAGCAATACCTACCATATTTAAGTGGAATAAACCTCTCAATCCGTCAGCAGAACAAAGACGTACTCGGTATGAAAATCGTTGTTTACAAGTGTGCCATACCTAGTTCAGAATCCATAATAATTCCGTGTCCTCCTGAACCAAATAGTGAAATTGAAGTACTAATAGAGCCAGATGTGCACATCGCGAATACGGAGCAAGATATACAAAAAAAGGACTCCTCAACAATGACAAACACTTTAATCAACACATTTTGCATTGAAAACTTTACTTCAGTATTGAACAGTGAACTACACTTTTATACAGGATTTGATTCTTATGAACACTTTTATCTAGTTTTTAATATCTTAGGACCTGCGGTTGATCATCTGCAATATTACCCCTCTATGACAAATGTGAAAATTAATTATTTAAGTCCAGCTAATGAGTTTTTACTTACTGTTGTAAAGTTAAGGCGTGGTATGTCAAACAAAGAACTATCATTTAAATTTAATATCAGTGAAAGCCTCGCTAGTCGCTTATTCATTACGTGGATAAATTTCTTGGTCGTAGGCAATCAACCTAAATAAATAAACAAACATATGTGATTAAAAAGTTTTGAGGTTAGGTTATGAATTACAAATCAAGTTTTTTTAAATTTACCTTTCAATGCGGGCTTCCTTTATTCCTGTAACTTTAGCATTTCTCTTCCTCAACTCATTTCTTAGTTTAGTAACTGTCCAGGAGCCATAGGTTTCCGACATTTTTTAAGTAAACACATTCATTTAGCAAAATCCCCTTTAAACAACAAAAACAAACTCTCCAAGTCCAGTGGCGCCACCATATTTTTTTGAAGAACTAATATCATGCCATTGCAGAGTTGGTCATTGAATCTCTGACTACTCCGCAAGGGTTAATGGTAATAAACACGTTTGTCTTTGTTCTTACAGAATAATGGAATCAGTGGAAATCAAACAGGAAATAATTACAGAATTTAAAGGTTTAGATGAAGAAAATACTACTTCAATTCAACATGGTGCCTTTATGAATACTATTAAATCTGAACTATGTAATATAAACGATGCACATATATCGTTTACACCAAATACAGTCAAAATGTATGACAGTGGACCAGAAAGTAAAGTATTAATAAAATCAGAACTAAACGCCATTGGCGTAAAAGAAAATATATACAATGAATGCAAAATGAGTAATTTAAAGCAGGAATTACTGGATTTTGGTGAATCCGATTTGGATATTGATTTGTATGGATGTGATATGTGCAATCTGTTATATGGAAATCGGTAAGTGTGATACATACATATATATGAAATGAAATGAAAATGTTTTTATTCAACATAAGGATCATAAAATTACTTATTGAAAATCAAAAAGAAAACCTTTTTTTATAAAAAATATACCATTAACATAAACTAATTCTTAAAATAAATCAAATTAGATTAATAAAACTATTAACACTTCGTGAAGGAAAATCTCTGCAGAGAAGAAATGCCAAGAAACTCTGCACTCTGTATATAGGTACATGTCCTGTACTAGTCTCAACGTAAAAAGAATGCTAACTAGCTGCCGTTCTTCCTGACATGTTGAAGGAGATGACTAAGGGACTAGGGGGTCAAATAATCAGCCTATGTCAGTCTACTACTAGAATATACATATATTGTAATCATATGTATTTCGTATGGATATAATATTATGTTTAGTGTACAATGTATATTACAATAACATTGAAAGCTCAGGTGCAATTAGTTAAACATAATTATCACAGAAGACACCAGCAAGAAATAAAATAATTACAAAAAGTAATAACATGATATAAAATAAAATAATATTTCAATACGAGTCACAAACTGTAAACACCCCTTTATTATATTATTAAAGATATTACAATATAGTATTTTATTCACAGAAACGATCTCTACAAGCATAATTTGATACATTTAAGAGTAACATTACTTAAATGTGACTCAACTATTCCGAGCAGATATCAAACTAAACTTCAAACAAAACCAAAAATTCAACAGAGTATAACAGACATAACAGTCATATGTCAAGTTTGCAGCAAAAAGAAACCTGAAAGTAGAATAACACGTCATTTACAAGAGGTCCATAACGCTTATGTTAACATGCAATGTGATATATGTCTGACTGTAGTCAATTGGTTAAGTTATAAAAGCCATAAGGTGCGTGTACACGAAAAGAGGAATAACTATAAAGAGTTATGCAAGAAAAATGGCGAGCAAGTGTCCTGTACCATATGTGGGAAGGTTCTAACTAATAAATACTGCATTAGTCCTCATATGAAGAACGTTCATATGGATAAACAAGTTCAGTGTAAATATTGTGGTAAAAACTTTAAGTGTAAGAACTATTTAAACACGCATGTATTGAGAATGCATACAGGAGACGTTGTTTGTAATATATGCTGTAACGGTAAGAAATATACAAAGAGGAATTTGAGACGGCACTCCAAAATACACCATTTTAATGGAGTAGAGTTTGTTTGTTGCTGCGCCAAGTTTGAAGAGTATAATACGTTTCAGGAACATTTACAAACTGCGGAACATAAAATGGTACAAAGCGGACTTAAGTTTAAAAGGGAAGTAAGCAAGAAAAGAATGATTGATAAGTTGGTCTTTGAGTCTTAAATTAACACTTGCGGGGTAGTCAAAGGTTCAGGTGACTTCGAATTTGCGAAAGTAGTCTATGGCACTTCGCAATTGCGGAGATGGAAATCTGAATCCGTGTTGTGAACCCGTTTGTCTTTTTCTCTTATATTAAGAGTTATTTTGTACTAAATGTATTTATATGCCAAATGTGTCTTGAAGGTAAATAAGTATTTAAATTATTAATTAACGAAAGATATATATAAGTGAAGTGGAAGTGCGGTTATGTAGGGGCTGGCCCAATAGGACATATGTCAGTCAGATTGACGCCATATTGTTAAAAGGTGACGTTTGAAGTAACTATAAACGCCGAGTGTCTATGAATGTAAAATCAGTATATTTGTTAAGTTATATAGTTATATGTACTGTGATAGTCTGGGACGTAAAATTAATGTTAACTAGCTATTTAAAAAAATAAAAAACTTTGATTCATGAAATTTTGTTTTTAATAATCACTTTTGATATTGTGGTAACAATCAGTGCTTGTAAATGGCGACATGGCTTACTGACTTGGTCAACACGTGGATTCGAGGTGGACATAGAATTACTAGCCTCGCAATTGCGGAGATGGACGCTTAACCTCTGACTACCCCGCAAGGCTTAATGGTCGTAAAGGGTGAATGTCTACTACTTCTGTGCTAGTCTGAGAATACTAACTAGCGGCCGTTCTTCCTGGCATGTCGTAGGAGGCGACTAAGGGACTAGGGCTTAATAGGCATGTTGACAAATTTTGAGAAACTGTTCCATAATATTTGAAATATATACGGATTATAATAAACATGATATTTCTGCGGAAAATTAAGGTTTAGTACTTAAAAAATGATTTTTGATTCATAAATTTAAAATTTGCACCAAAACGCGTCAAAGTGTCATGGCGTCGCTTGCATACGTCACTTTATAGTACAAGGAACATTAGGTGTATGTAAACATTATCTAATTCATATCTAATTTGGATATTTTACGAGTTTTTACATTATAACATGACTTCGAAAGCATAAAGGTGGTGTTCCGTCCCTCTGTGTACTAATACGTCCATAAAAACTTCTGAGAAGTTATTTATTTTCGTTCCTTTCAATAAGAAATTAAGAAAGAAGTGGCTTAAACTTGCAAGACGTGATTTAGAAGGAATATTACCCACTACACAGCTTTATTTTTGTGTAAGATCACTTTGACGTAAGTATTTCCTTATTTATTTTGTAGAATTTTGTTGCCTAAATTCATTATAAGCTAATTTTATGGGAAAAAGTAAACATTGATATACCTACCTACAAAATTTTTGAAGGATATGATTCTCTTACTCACTGTTACTTATTGAAATCAAATTAAAAAATTTTACGGTTTAAATAGTTAATTAACTGGTTAATACTCAATACTTACATGGAAGTTTTAACATTTCTAAATTCTGCTGAACAGAAGTCTTTGTTTGATGCCAGAAACGTTCCTAGCATTATCAAGTCGATTCTTGGTAAATTTGCGCTTGAAGCTTTTGTAAATCCTTGTTCCATGACTCAATTTAGCGTAATCAATTTACACTAAAGAAATTGAAGTTAATAAAATATTAGCGGCGTAATTAATTAAAAAAGCGAGCGAGTGTGTAGTAATACAAATGTAAACAAAGAGAAAGAACTCTAACGTGACGTCATGCGCTCTGATTGGCGTTCAACATGTCATGGCGGATTGCCGTATATAGCGATTTTATTTTATCGATTATTAAATTAATCTTGGTTTTTATTATGAAAAGAATCAGAGTTTTAGAATTAGGATTTTTGTAATAATATACACACAAAATATTTCAATGAAATTCATTTGTTGTTCACAATTCTATGGCCACCTCGATCCCACGTGTTGACCAAATCAGTACTCAACGTGACAGG
The DNA here is from genome assembly GCA_030578115.1 of Leucoptera coffeella. Classification (NCBI taxonomy): domain Eukaryota; kingdom Metazoa; phylum Arthropoda; class Insecta; order Lepidoptera; family Lyonetiidae; genus Leucoptera; species Leucoptera coffeella. Next base: position 151,252 of record JAMBLF010000757.1, read on the forward strand.
TGGTAAGCGATGTCGCCATTTACAAGCACTATTACCTATCCCAAAGCATTGGGAGGTTTCCTCACGATATTTTCTCACCGTTCTTATCTAATTTTATAATAAACTAGTGACCCGCTCCGGCTTTGCACGGGTATAAAATATATAGTCTACTCCACTATTTAATGGATCTTATTATACATATAAACCTTCCTCTTGAATCACTCTATCTATTAAAAAAACCGCATCAAAATCCGTTGCGTAGTTTCAAAGATTTAAGCATACAAAGGGACATAGGGACAGAGAAAGCGACTGTGTTTTATACTATGTAGTGATAAAAAAACAACTTTATTTATAACTATATAACAATTTATTATAAAACATAACATCTAGAAACTATTAACTACTATTACCCAAGTCACATGTACACTTAAAACTATTCTAGTGCTGATTCGGGACTAAAAAGGATGCCAACTACAAACTATTGGCGTTAAGTAAATAGTACGTACGCGTTCACGACCATTACTTAGGTAAACAGTATGTAGGATACACGGCGAATTATAATGAACACGATCACGGGATAACTATAGATGTTTTATGACAGAGTGTATAAACATAATTATTATATTCGTTGACAAAAAACAAAAGCTTTCACCACCATTAACCCATGCCGGGTAGTCAGAGGTTCAGGCGTCCATCTCCGCAATTGCGAAGGTAGTAATTCTATGGCCTCGAACCCACGTGTTGACCAAATCAGTACTCAATGTGACAGGTGGTACGCCATGTCGCCGTTTACAAGCACTATTACCTGTTACGTAAACAGGTAGGTTTCCTCACCACGTTTTCCCTCACCGTAGTATTACTACGCACTATTTACGTAACGCGAATAGTCTATAGTCACTCCATTAAGTCCCAGACTATTCCCACTCTATTCCGTCTTAACTTCCAGTTTTTGCTTCTCAAACATGAGTCTCAATTGTTCAGTAGCTGATATGGGAAGGCGGTCATTGGCTCCAAACTTAGGGTCCGGTAGACAAGTCACGTTGAGCTGCAAAAGTATAATTATAATTTATTTAAAAAACATTATTTATTCACAACAGTATAACATACTTTATAGGCCTAATGCTCAGGATATCACTACATAGTATAAAACAAAGTCGCTTTCTTTGTCCCTATGTCCCTTTGTATGCTTAAATCTTTGAAACTACGCAACGAATTTTGATGCGGTTTTTTTTTATAGATAGAGTGATTCAAGAGGAAGGTTTATACGTATAATGACATCCATTAAATAGTGGAGTAGGCTATATATTTTATACCCGTGCGAAGCCAGAGCCAGTCACTAGTAACAGTATAACATACTTTATAGGTCTAATGCTTATGCTATTAATAATAATAATAAAAAGCATGTACTTAAGGCCACAAAAACATACACAATACAAAACGTTTACAATAAAAAAATTACAAACTAGGGGGTATAACTTGTGCATGTTATTGTCGCAGCAAAAGGGTTCTAACTCAGCTGGGTATGTTGCGTCTGGTGGCAAACGCAATGCTGGTTTTATGTCAGAACCATGATATTACATAAATTATTACTTGAAAAATCTTAAATTAATCAAATAATTTCATTACGGCTTTGGCAAACTATATAATATAGTATTATAGCACGTGATCCTTTATTTATATATATATAAATAGTGACCTTTGAGAGTGTATGAGTGTCATTGAAGTGGTCTGTCAGGATCGGAACAAATGGGGATCCAGTGATTTCTGCCTACCCATCTACAGGGAATCAGCTATGATGTGTATGTATGTATTTTCGGACCCCATTACCACAATTGAACTAGCCCCTAGGTAATTTCATTTAAGATTTGTGTTACGGGTACTAGTCAACATATATTTTACAAGTACATACTTATTATAAATAGATAAATACATATATAGCATATATAATCATCAACCAGACTGGAAAGCAGAAAAAACCATTCTTAACTCTGCCTCAACCGGGAATCCTTGGGACTTCACGATTAGCATTCCGGCGGCTAACCAATCACACCACAGAGGTCGTCAAATGTATAGTGTTATGGGTAGCCAGTTAGAAACATGAGTATGAAATCTTACCTCAGGGTCCTTAAACACAAACGGATTCCACGGTCCTTGAACGGATGGATTATCTGTGTATTGGAACTTACGAAGCCTCGTCGCGGACACCTCACCTGACTGAGTTCTTAGAACCTGAAATTAAGAGAACAGTCAAAAATATCACTACATAGTATAAAACAAAGTCACTTTCTCTGTCCCTATGTCCCTTTGTATGCTTAAATCTTTGAAACTTCGCAACGGATTTTGATGCGGCTTTTTTATTAGATAGAGTGATTCAAGAGGAAAGTTTATATGTATAATAACATCCATTAAATAGTGGAGTAGGTTTTATATTTTATACCTGTGCCAAGCCGGAACGGGTCACTAGTTTACGATATACGTTAAATACTACGGTGAGGGAAAACATCATAAGGAAACATACCTGTTCCTCGAACAGGTAATAGTTAGTGCTTGTAAATGGCGACATGGCTTACCACCTGTCACATTGAGTACTGACTGATGGCCGTAGAATTACTAGCGTCGCAATTACGGAGATAGACACCTGAACCTCTGACTACCCCGCAAGGGTTAATGGTCATAATTGTGTTTGTTTTTTTTTTCAAAAATATAACAGTCAGATCATATCTTTTTTATTCACTTAATCAAACTGAATACAAACTTAACCTTAAATTATCAAAAGGAATATATATGGGTGAAGTGGAAGAGCGGTTACGTAGGGGCTTAATAATACATTTAACAATCAGATAGAAACCATATTGAAAAAGGGCGACGTTAGACGTAGGTATAACCGTCGAGTGTAGATGTATACGAGTGTTATTGAAGCGAAAGTGGATTATCATTCGGATAGATGGGTGATATCTGCCAACCCCTCTACAGGGATTCAAGCGTGATGTGTATGTTTGTACAGATTAATAATAATAATAAGCTTTATTCATAGAAACACATTGATATACACAGACAGGAAATTAAAGAAAGAAAAAAAAGAGAAAAGAAGTTTACACAAGTAAGTTATTAAATCCTCCATGTGCATGTCATTGCCCAGTGAAATGGTCCCAGCTCAGCATTTATATACAATGATTGAAGTACTATCATTGCGCTGATCTTATGCTAGAACCATGAGGGAGATTACTTCTTTTCCATCACTATACTAACCTCAATCCATTTGGTAATTTCAGAGTGCGTCTTATTCTGCATACTCATCCATACTCTGTCACCGTTCACTGAAATTATGTACAAAAAAACTATTTACTCATGTTCTTATAACCTACCATAACTAATATAATCCTTTTATTTACTATACGAGACTGGGTCGTATCACGATAAATTAATAAAGACTGTATAGTATTATATTATCTGTGATAAAGATATATTTCACTTATTAGCTTTATTTCACCCGACGTTTCGACCTTGTTGCATAGGCCTTAGTTTTGACATAAAACCAGCATTTTGTTTGCCACCAAACGCAACATACCCAGCCGAGTTAGAACCCTTTTGCTGCGACAATAACATGCACAACTTTTATCCCCTAGTTTGTAAGTTTAAATTGTAAATGTTTTGTATTGTGTATGTTTTTGTGGCTGTAAATAAACACTTTTTATTAATATTAAACTGACTGTATAGTATAATGAAATATAGTAAAATATGTATGTATGTATGTACTGTGTTTATTATAATATATTAAATACATAGTCTTCCCACGCACACAGCCTATGCAACAGGCTCGAAACATCAGGTGATATAAAGGTATCTATATCCTGTCGCCAATGTTCCATATGACCTCATGACCCCAATATTCATGATAATAAGTGACTAAGAAGATATTTTCATGTCTTCAAGGTGCTGTCCACAGAAGACAGAAGTTGTGAAGCGTATTTATGTCATCTGCATAGGAATTATTGAGGATTAGAAGTATTTTCAGCTAAGCAGACGCATTTGTATAGACTTTTTCTGTCTAGCCCTTCAAGGTTGATAGATATGAGTGTGTGTACTTACAATACTCTGCAACCACAACAGGGCCTCGGTGACGTCTGGGCTTCAGGTAGACCACAATCCCAGGGTTCTCCTTGGCGAAATCAACCAGGTCTTGTTCAATGAAATCTCTGAAGTTATGATCAATATAAAGATTAGCGTAAACAGAAGAGCATGTATGAGAAGGTTAATGGTTGTGAGTGAAGAAAGAGAGATTAATTAGGAATGTTTAATTCAACGATCGATTGAAGTAGAGGCGTAAAATATGGAACCATAATATTTTATGTTTAGTCTATCGCGAAATAGATTTTAATGTGAACGAAACAGGTTAATTCTGTTAAATAATACAAGAATGACATACAAATGATTCTAAACTACTACAAAAAGGTTATTTCACATAAATATTCCCAATAAATACGCTAATTACCTGAGTCCTCTACTACCACCGTGATTTTTGCAGAATTTCAACACAATCCTTTGCAACTGACACACATAGCGTCCTATTCCGTTCTGCAATGGAGCCCGAACGAATCCGGACTTTAAAAACAAATTGCTATTGGACATTTTCACCAAGGAAATTAAATACTTTATTTACAAACCAATTCTAGAGATCCCGCCACATACGGTGGCAGTTGGAGGCGTCGCCACAGTCGCGTAATTCAGTGTTACCAGTAAACACGCCAAAACTAGCACTCACTGTGCCATACGGCTCGATACATTATAGGTTTCATTTGTAACGGTCTTTGGTTGCAGAGCTATAAACTCAAATAAAACAAATTAATATATCAAAGTCAAAATATGTTTATTAAACTATTTCAAACATGATTAATAATTAACGGGACTTATCCTTCTTATTATATATTACATATATTATGTGTTCCTTCACTCTGTCCGCAATAGACCGTTTAGTGTGTTCGACGTAGGATTTCCCACAGCTGCAATCAATCTTATACACACCCTTATATCTTATATCATGAGTATAAATCGCGAATCTCTTAAAACTATTATTTCAAACATGGCACTGAGCATTGTCTTTACATATTTTTTACCGAGGTTAGATCAGCGGAGACCCTAGCTTGGAGAAAAACTAACAAGAAACTCCGGAAATCAATTTATTATAATCACCCTTAACAAACATAAAAATTACAAAGAGTGGGCAAAAAACACAACGCTGGTAATACTAAATTTACCTTTCATACAAAATAACACGCAATGGCGGTAACGTCAAATTTAGTTCCAAGTTTGGCTACTGCCACCTTATGTGGCGGGATCTCTACTGATCGACTTGAGATGAAAATTTTGAGGTTAGAATAATAGAAATGTTACTATTTGTTGAGTAGAATATGCTTGTATCAAGTATAGCTCTTAAGATTATTGATTCATCTTTTTAGCGATATAGTTCTTGCATTAATTAATAGTAAGCAGATAATTAAAATATTCAATGTGAAACAGTGATTTATGAATTTAGATCACAGAGGAAATCGTCTAAATTGATTTCTTTGTGTATTAATATACCCCTAGTCCCTTAGTCACCACTTACTAGATACCGAGAAGAGCTGCGGCTAGTTATTTTTTTACGTCCTAGACTAGCATGGAAAATGTAGTAGGAAATACACTACATTTTTTCATTTGTTTGCTTTTAGCAAAATTACGGTTATGACGGTATTAGTAAAATACATCTGTGCAAGGTTGCTAGTTTATTGCCCAAAAGTTTCTATTATTCCCTAGTAGCTTATTCCTATGGTATACATAAATATCCCACCCGTCTTCCTCGACATCTAGGCAAAGATAACAGATCCCTATTTTCCCGATCCTAACAAACCACTTTCGCTTCAATGACACTCATACTCTTCATACATACTCAGTAGTTATAGGTACTTCTGACTTCAACCTTTTTCATTATTTTGTATATCATGTTGAGAACAAAGCTATCTAAGTCATACATAATATACATTCACGTCCTTTAATCCTTTTCGGGGTTGACAGAGCTTCTGAGACACGATATCTTTTCATCACTTCTTAGCTTGAATATTGGGGTTGTGATGTCATATGGAACATTGATAGCAGGTTTCATTTACCCCTAATCCCTTAGTCGCCTCCTACGACATGCCGGGTAGAACAGCAGCTAGTTAGCATTCTTTTTACGTCCCAGATAGCATGATAGGTATAAATCATTTAAATAGAGGGAAAACAATAATGGTTGTCACTTTTAGTTTTGTTTGGAATAGTTGAACGACCGACAAAAGTGAAAGACCGTACAGGGGTGCGCCAATCTAAATACAGCATTAATTTATTAAAAATGCGCGTTGATACATTGGTTCTTGTTAGATCACTGAAGTTAAGCAATGCAGGGGTAAGCAGTGTTTAGATGGGTGACCATTTAGATTGTCCATGTACAGTTTTATTTCCTAAATTAACTGTTTCATAAAGTTATTTATAGTTTTAAGAGATTCGCGATTTATACTCATGATTAATAACAAACGGGAAGCTCCACCGCTGGACGTAGGCCTCCCCAAGGGTACGCTACAAAACACGATCACGACGAACAGGCAATATTCAGTGCTTGTTAGTAGTGACATGACTTACCACCTGTCACATTGAGTACTGACTTGGTCAATACGTGGGTTCTAGAATTACTACCTCCGAGATTGCTGGACACCTGAACTTTACCTACCCCGTAAGGGTTAATGGTCGTGGGCTCCTAGTCTTGAAGTATGTGTTTGTATGCCTAATACTCTTGTCTACCCCTGTATATCAATACGCTGGCACAATTACTATCCCAAAGGCCGACCAAGCTGCGATGACATTTAATTCTATTGCACCAGCCAATTCTAACGCGCGGCGACACTATTTTTATTGACCCATTTGAACGTATTGTGCGCAACGAACACGCGACACATAATATAATATACAAATTAAACAATTAAATGTAATGAAACTAAAAATTTAAGAAAATTTTCCGAAATCCCGCTAAAAAATAACCTGAAAATCAAACTTCAAAATTTCAAAAAAATAAAAGTGAAAGATAATTGCCATTCAGCCGTATACAGACGTATGTGAATTTTTTTCTGAATTTTAGTGTCGGAACATATAGTTCCGGAATATTATGAGTGTTGTCGCCGATTCGGATACGGACAGCTGCGATTCAAGTTCTGAAGGTGACGTAGACTCTGGTATAGTTGACGAATTGACCCCGGAGAAAAAGGATATTGATTGCATGGATCTCTCGGACTTTTTTTCCTACTGGTAAGTGTAGTTAAGTGTTTTATAATAATAATATTTGGACACTATTACACCAATTGAACTAGCCCCTTGCTAAGTACATTTAAGACTTGTGTTAGGGGTACTAGTCAACGTATGTTTAGGAAATTTATACATATTATATATAGATAAATATGTACATATATAGCATATATAATCAACGACCAGACTGGAAAGCAGTAGAAAAGCGTAGTTCTTAACTCTGCCTCCACCGGGAATCGAACCCGGGACCCCACGTTTATCGTTCAGGTGTCTTACCGATCGTGCCACGGAGGTCGTTTTATATCTACTACATAGACGCCTAAGTATATACTCACGTCTCTACGTCCCTAAGGAGATAGGTAGAGACTTTTGATCGCTACTTGGAACGGGTGATAAATCTCTTGCTTCACTCACACCCATTAATTTTCTCATACATGCTCTTCTTCGGCTTTTTATGTTTATGACCTAAGTATCAATAAGAACAAATAATCATAATTATCATTATAGTTTTAAGAGATTCGCGATTTATACTCATAATTAATAACTAACGAGACTTATCGCGTATGTTTTTAAGTCCCGTTAGTTATTAATCATAATTATCATGTATATAAGTCTCCTTATTATATCCGTCGAATATATATGAGGAGATGTATAGCTGTCAATTAAGTGATAGTGAAACTACGTGATGTGTATATCTGTACACAGTGAGAAGATATCACGTTAGGGCAATAATTGTCTGTTTTTGCTGTTGAGACTTTAGGTCCTTGGGGTCCTGGGGCAAATCAATTAGCAAATGAAATATCGTCCCGTTTAATTGATAAGTTTGGGGATCCTAGGGCTGGAGCATTCTTCTCTCAGAGAATTAGCATAGCTATTCAGAGGGGGAATGCTATCAGTGTCTTGGGAACCCTACCACCCTGACAGCGATGAATATAAATATATTTTCTATGTAATTTAATTTTTATTTCTACTTTACATTTATAGTTTTAATTTTTTATAATTGTATATGATTGTCATTATTCCTATATCTGCCGAGTGTGTACGAGGTGTATGAGTGTCAATGATGCGAAAGTGGTTTATCAGGATCGGAACAGACGGGGATCCATGATGTCTGCCCTCTAAAGGGAAACGGGCGTGATGTGTATGTAATTGGCAATTAAGACACGCGAATCCCTGACTTGCCCACAAGAGTTAATGGTCGAGAAAGTATTTCTTTAAGACATTCTTCTCAAAGCGGTTGTACGTAGTGCAGAACAGAAGAGCATGTATGAGAAGGTTTATGGATGTGAGTGAAGCAAGAGATTTGTCACCCGTTCCATGTGGCCTAATAGTCTCTGCCTATCCCGTTGGGGATGTAGAGGCGTGAATATATGTATGTATGAATAGTATTTGTTTTTGTTATTACTCTATCCAGTGCCATGGCTGACCACCTGTCACATTGAGTACTGACTATGTGGTCAACACGTGGGTTCGAGGTGGCCATAGAATTACTACCTCCGCTCCTGACCACTGTTATTAACACCACTGTCACAGATAATATAATACTTCAGTAGCCACTGTGTTGTTTTATGGTCGTGGACACGTTTATCTTCGTTCACCCATCCAAAATGATCCCACTCCCACGTCGCTTAACTTCAGAGATCGTACGAAAACCGGTGTGTCAACACGTCACGCGTTGTCGTAAATAACAAACTCAAATCACAACCGTATAAAATCATATCTTTATTATTCACTTAATCAAATTGAATACAAATTTAACCTTAGATTGACAAAAGGAATATATGTGGGTGAAGTGAAAGGGCGGTTAAGTAGGGGCCGGTCTAAAAAGACATATGACAATCAGATAGAAGCCATATTGAAAAAGGGTGACGTTAGAAGTATGTATATGACTATACTCGCCGAGTGTATGAGGAGATGTATGAGTGTCAGAAGCGAGTGTGGTTTGTCAGGATCGGGACAGATTCGTGATCTCTGCTACCTATCTAAAAAAATGGTGGTGAAGTGTATGTATGTATAGTATGTTCGTATTAAGAAAATAGTGACGTCATAATGTCCCCACGATTTGACAAATGAGACGTGACAACGGTTGTCTGCAATTGGTCAATGCGACTTGTTTTCTCATTTACACACGTCTCATTGGCCAGTTTAATCTCTGAATATCATAACGTCACTATTTTCTTAACGCGAATAGCCTATAGTGTCATTTCCCTTCGCCTGTTAAATTCCGTATAACCCTAGTCCTTTTCTTCCTACATAACGAGGAGAGAGACAGCTCGAAAAATTCTATTTTCGTCTATACTTTTAATTTCATTTCTGAATCATCATCACCATCAGCCTGTAGTAATCCACTGTTGGACATAGGCCTCCCCGAAAGGACGCCACTTCTCGCTGTCAGTAGCCATTCGCATCCATTCGATGCCGGCCAACCTGCGCAGGTCGTCTTCCCACCTTGCCGGAGGGCGCCCCACACTACGTTACTACACAATTTCTGAATAGCGAGAGTTAATGATCATGAGCACGTTTAATAAACAATCTAGATAGTCACCCATTCTAAAAGGTTATAATCCAACATTGCTTAACAGCAGTGATCGAACAAAACCGTTACGCGTAATAAAACAAAAATCACAACCATACAAATCATATCTTTATTATTCACTTAATCAAACTTAACCTAACACAATCAATTAGCCACATTAACTTCATCACTATAATCTGCAACGTTCACCTCTTCACCAGCAACCATCACCGTTTCACCGCCAGCTACCATCACCTGTTCACCGCCTGCTACTTGCACGAACTGACAGACCGCTGAATGGTCTGCTATTTGTACCATGTCAGGATTATCAGCTATTTGGACAAATTCACTACCACCAGCTACTTGGACGAAATCCCCACCAGCCACTTGTACCTCTTCACCACCAGCTACCATCACGTGTTCCATGTTTGTACTTTTTAGTTTTATTTACTCTTTGGTTAAATTTTGTATTAGAAATTTTGGTACGTTTTTTTCGACTTTCGAAAAGCGTTTGATGTAATTAATGTTGAATTACTTTTTTCCTTACTGTCGTGTTTTCAATTGTAAAGCTTATAATGATAATGTTTGATTGTAAATGTTTGAATTTGAATGTAGGTTGTTTGAGTGTGGTTATTATCGCTGTATGAAGATAGTTGTTATCTAAATCAAGTATTGATTGTTATTATCTTATCAGTTGCAGAAATATTAGATTTAATGTGCCATAAATACATACATACACATCACACCTGATTCCCTGCAGAGGGGTTGGCAGAGATCACGGGTCCTGATCCTGACATACCACTTTCGCTTGCTAGCCTATCGCTCAACTGATCCAATTTACCCCTAAACCCTTAGGCGCCTCCTACGACACGCCGGCTAGAAAAAGAAAGAAAGAACGGCAGCTAGTCAGCCTTCTTTTTCGACCAAAGTTAATTTTACAATACTACCAACTTTACTTAAGTTTGTTTTATTCTATTTTGTTCAAAACCCTCTGGGTTATATTTAAATGAACTATATTTAGGCTTGTCCGACAAAGGAAATAAATTCTTCCATGATTCATCAACTATCCTTTATATATTCACATCCTGTGCTATTCTGGGACGTAAAAAGAATGCTTTGACGACCTCCGTGGCGCGATCGGTTAGACACCTGAACGCTAATCGTGAGGTCCCCAAGATTCCCTGTGGAGGCAGAGTTAAGGACTACGCTTTTCTACTGCTTTCCAGTCTAGTCGTTGATTGTATATGCTATATATGTATTTACCTGTGTATAATAAGTATATATTTCTTAAATATACGTTGACTAGTATCCTTAACACAAGTCTTTAATGTACTTAGCAAGGGGCTAGTTCAATTGGTGTAATAATGTCCTAATATTATTAATGCTAACTAGCTGCCGTTCTTCTCTAGGGTTCGTAAGAGGTAAATAAGGGATTAGGGTCAAAGGAATCTATTGGATGATGGGCTAGTAATGTGACCAATATTCCATACTAATGAAGTGAATTAGGTTTTATGAATACAAGGGTTTTGCCTACCCCGAACAGGATTAAAGGGCGTGCATGTATGATACATATCCACTAACTATCACATATTCACATCCTTTAATTCCTTTCGGGGTAGATAGATACTCGAACTATATATTATTTAAACTTCAGCATAAGTATTGATGTGGAATATTGGAGAAAATACTAACGGTGAGGGAAAACATCGTGAGGAATCCTGCCTGTTCCCCGAACAGGTAATAGTTAGTGCTTGTAAATGGCGACATGGCTTACCACCTGTCACATTGAGTACTGACTATCTGGTCAACACGTGGGTTCGAGGTAGCCATGGGATTACTACCTCCGCAATTGCGGTGATGCAATCTGAACCTCTGACTACCCCGCAAGGGTTAATGGTTGTAAACGCGTTTATCGTTTATCTATTTTAATCTAAATGTCAACGAAACGAATGTGATTTGTCAGGATCGGGACAGACCGTGATCCGCGATCTCTACCTACTCCCTACAGGGAATCAGGCGTGATGTAAACGTATACATTCACGTCCTTTATACCCTTTCGGGGTGGACAGAACCTCGGAGATATAATAAATATCTCCTAGGTCACTTTTTAGCATGAATATTGGGGTTGTGATGTCATATGGAACATTGTTGACAGGTTGCTAGGCAACGCCCAATAGATTCCATTTACCCCTAGTCCCTTAGTCGCCTCCTACGACATGCCGGGAAGAACGGCAGCTAGTTAGCATTCTTTTACGTCCCAGGTTTTTATATGTATGTATGTTATTAATTAATCTAACGGTTAACGAATATCGATATTTGAATACGAAATCGATTTAATATTTTAATCGATACGATTCATGTTAGTATACCTCCTTATTGAGGTCAAATGTTTAGAAAACCAGTTTTTCATAGAAAACCATGTATGACCGTTATCCCTTAGTGGATATTATTACTCCGAAGTTCTGTCTACCCCAGTAACCTTAATACATAAATAAATTCAAACGCATTCAAGACCATTAACCCTTGTGGGGTAGTCAGAGGTCTAGGTGTCCATCTCGGCAATTGCGAAGGTAGTAATTCTATGGCCACCTCGAACCCACGTGTTGACCAGATAGTTAGTACTTAATGTGACAGGTGGTAAGCCATGTCGCCATTTACAAGCACTAATTTTACCTGTTCGGGGAACAGGTAGGTTTCCTCACGATGTTTTCCCTCACCGTAGTATTCGGTGCATTTCGCTAATGTATTTTAATTCCGTAACTGTTAATGGAATATTTCTTTTACATCGGTACATATTCCGAGGTTTTGAACCCTGTACCCACCATAAAGAATCAAACCCTCAACGAGTGAGCTATGCTGAATTAATATTAAATATACGCAACATTTTTAGGACGTTAAAAGAATGCTAACTAGTTGTATGTAGCATATATGGAATTTTGGATATGTACTTATATATTAAATTCCTATCTCATATGTTATGTTAAAAGGCGACTTTAACATAAATAATGGGGTTGCGATATCATAATGGGACATTGGTGACAGGTTGCTAGCCTATTACCCCTCGGAATCCATTTACCTCTAGTCCCTTAGTCGCCTCCTACAACGTGTCAGAAAGAACGACAGTTATTAAGCATTCTATTTATATACAGACTAACATTACACAGAAAAAGCTACAAAAAACTGGCTGAAAAATCTCTCGTATCCAGACCATAAATAAAAATGACATAGGCGTCACCTGTCAGTTGTTGAAAACCGTAAACACAAAAGAGGTTGGTTCCCCGAACTTTTTGAAATGTAATTAACTGTAGGAAATAGTGGGCATTTCTTCTCATCACATTTCCTCTCGGCCAGTCTACGAAATTAAGCCGACTGAACGGTCGCGACAGAGATTATTTTTACACTTTCACTCACGAAACTAAGTTGGATTTGTTTGAGTGGCCGAACGGCAGTGTTTCTAAGTGCGTGGATAAAAGTGTGAAAATAATTAAGTTTATATGGTGTAAAATGGCGGGATAAAATGGAAGGATAAGCGTAAATATTTTCTAATTTACTTTCTCTTATTATTTTGTTTTTATTCCATTGTGTTGTTGGTTTTGTGCTCTTTTATTGAAATATTATATTTATCCAGAATTCTGTCATATATTCGACGTCTGAAGTTTTCGTTTAGACTTATCTAGAATTCATTTATGTAGTCAACGTGAGGTATATTTTAGTTTGATTAGAGTTAATAATATTATACGATTATTATTATTTATTATTATTGTACGAGTTACCATTATACATAGATTTAGTGTAATTGTGCATAAATGATAAGTTTACTTTTAAATATATCTAGAATTCATTGCTATATTCAACATTGGGCGTGGTCATTTAATTTTTTGTATTTTCTATTCGGTTTACAAATATATTATGTTTAGTTAATTATTAATGTTTATGTTTGAGGGCCTGTTTAGTGTGGTAGTGTGGATATTCGAAGCAAATTTCTCTACCGTGTGAATAACTGAATACATATGTATTACTTCCTTTTAACCGTGGACAGAATTATAGCTTAAGAAAATCTTATAACTGTCAAGTCTATTTAGAGGTGCATAAATATAAATAAAACGAAATAGATTTATCAAGATTCGTAAAATAAGGGACCCAAGATATCTGCCTACACTTTAAAGAAACAGGCGTGATGTATGTATATAGTATAAAGACTATCTTCAAAAAGACTTTTAAAGTATCTAGACTGAGATACAAACCAGACACTAACGATATTTCAATTAGTCGTCTGCCAATCCTTTTAACATACATATATACATATACTTTACGACGTGTACTTTCGGGGTATATATACACTTGAGTGACCTTTGTAAGTCTGTCTATTCATAGGGAAACTGGTGTTATGTATGTGTATCTTTAATATAGTGAGCAGGTAATTGCAAATCTAGAGCGGTAATAAATGGTAAAACTTAACTTTGAATTCTATGTATTCTTTAAGTAATTTAAATGTGGTCACTAAGAAGCATGTTAGGAGTGACATTGAATGATAGAATAAAAAATAATGTGATAAAGGAAGGTTACGGTTTGAAAGTACATAGATACATAGTAAGTAAACTCTCCAACTGAGTTACACTGAATTATATAGGTATTCTTCAATTCTGAGATAGCAAAGAGCATGCTTCGATGGTTTGGACATGTTATGCGGATGAATGATTGTAGATTGACAAAAGGAATATATGTGGGTGAAGTGGAAGGGCGGTTATGTTGGGGCCGTATTGTAAAAGGGTGACGTTAGGAGTACCTATAACCACCGAGTGTGTATGAGTGTCAATGAAGCGAAAGCTGTGTGTAAGATCCGTGATATCTGCCTACCCTACAGGGAATCAGGGGTGATATCTATGTATGTACAGTCAATGCTAAAACTGCAGTCCCAATAACTTTTTATAAGGTTTAAGTTTATAAGATCAAAAGACAATATTTTAGATTTTAAAACTGGCGCCAGTATGCATTGTCATGGCCACTAAACGTTCGCGTGCTTCGAAATGAAAAATATTGTCTTTTGTTCTTATAAACGAACACCACGAACCAAATATAAAGAGGACCCGGCGTAAGGAGCGGTCCCCGTTACGCGGTGCGGAATCCAAATGGCGTGTTTTAATTGGTGCGGAGTCTAAAAATGTGTAGTTGAATGAAGATACCTGATTTGATTGGCCGATGCCGTGTTTTAATTGGTTGTAATATCTCCCCTCCATCCCGGGTACCTCGTTTCACCCCGCGTAATGCCACGCTAGTTTCCATACAAATATTGCGTAAGGCCCACTCCTCTTATTAATTACTCCATGATGTACACCTTATAAAAAGTTACTGGGACTGCACTTTTAGCGTTGACTGAATGTGTATTGTACTTCTGTCTACTCCAATCAGTACAAACGTTATAAATAAACAATTGACATTTAAATGCAGGAAGTATTGTCGACTATCTAGAGTATACAAGACTGTTATACTAAGAGAGATAGATAGGATGTTAGCAATAACCGCCGAGTGTGTATGAGGAGGTGTGTGACTGTCAATGAAGCGAAAGTGGTTTGTCAGGATCGCGACAAATTCGGATCTGCAATCTCTGCCTACCCGTCTATAGGGAATCGGGCGTGATGTGTATGTATGTAGGTAAAAATTTGCGATAATATCAGTAGTTATATACACCTCGATCTCACGCGTTAAACAGATAGTCAGTACTCAATGTGGCAGGTGGTAAACCAGGTTCGGGGAACAGGTAGGTTTCCTTACGATGTTTTCCCTCACCGTATAATTCGATGCATAATATACATAATTGACATTAACCCCAAAAGAGACTTGGTCGTGAACGCGTTTGTTTGTCTTTTGTTATGTTATGTAGAAAAGTTATTATCATTACATAGTATAAAACAAAGTCGCTTTCTTTGTCCCTATGTCCATTTGTATGCTTAAATCTTTGAAACTACGCAACGGATTTTGATGCCGTTTTTTTTAAATAGATAGAGTGATTCAAGAGGAAGGTTTATATGTATAATAACATCCATTAAATAGTGGAGTAGGCTATATATTTTATGCCCGTGCAAAGCCGGAGCGGGTTACTAGTATTACATATTTTAAATTTTCCATACGCAATACCGACTGGATAATTTTGGCAAAATGACACTTTTGACTTCCGCGATATTGTTTTCGTTTTCAAAAATAGAATTTCGGTAATTAGGCGCGTAAATCTTCTAAGCTCACTTCAAAATGGCGTCATGTATATGTGTCAAAATATGGCTTCTATAAATAGGGAACGCAACTAGGAATGGGATATAAATACATCAACACGCGACAGAATTTTGCAAATACATAGGTGTGCGTAAATTCAGAAGTGGCACGTTGTTTTTAAAGCAAAAAATATTTATTTATTTCACTTACATATTATAAACGTTACAGATTTGCACCCAATACGATAATAAAACGAATGATATTATAAACAATTTTGACCATTGAAATGAAAGCTAATCGTGAGATCTCGATTCCCGGTGGAAGTAGAGTTAAAAACTACGCTTTCTTCTGATTTCCAGTCTGATCGTTGATTATATATGCTATATATCTATATATAATAAGTATATATTTCTTAAATATACGTTAACTAGTACCCTTAACACAACTTAAATGTCCTAAATAAAATTTGATATTAATAATAAATAATTTTTTTAATGTCATATGTCGCTTTTGTAGTTTATCTATAAGAATATAACAAGACCACAGATAATATAATACTACAGTATAGATAATATAAGACTAACATTTTCACGTTAACCATCTTGCAAATTGCGAAGGTAATAATTCTATGGCCACCTCGAACCCACGTGTTGATCAAGGCCCCCAGTTAACTAATGCTTTTTGCAAAATGTAAGTTCAATATCACTACAGCAACAGCGTGAAGTTGTTAATGGAATAGCAAAAGCGTCAAATTTCGCCATTTTGCTAATTAACTACGATTTTGCTAAACCGCATGAGTAGACTTAGACCCCATATAGTTAGTACTCAATGTGATAGGTGGTAAGCCATGTCGCTATTTACAAGCACTATTTCCTGTTCGGGGAATGTTCGGCCCGGATCACGGGTCAACCAGTTAGTTAGTTCATCCGTTATTGGCCATTGCGACTTGGCCAAAACGTCGGGTAGCAAAGGTAATAAATACATTGTTTATAAAATAAACGCGATTAGTCCCGTTTTCTTATAAAATAAATAAAAATCGCGAGTCACAAAAATATTGTACAAGGAATGTGTACTTATTCACAGCTCTGTAGAAAAACATTGAAAGTGCTGACACTTTAAAAGAGTTACGTGGTGTAAATAACAATTTTATTTCATGAGGATAAAAGGAAAATGTCGTAGTAGTCTGGGACATAAAAAAAGCTAACTAGCTGCTTTTCTTCTCCGTATTGTGCATAGCGAAATATCAATGCTAATTTTCTATAGGTAATATCATACATACATACGCTTCACGACTTGTGTATACACACTCCCTTTTTTAATATGGCGGGGTAGTCAGAGTCTTGAATGCCTATATACATATTTAAATTTCATTCATTGGTACATGCCAGAGTCGGGATTCAAACCTGGGACCTTTCTCATACGAAGTCCGAGGTTAGACCGAGTTAGGTCTTTTAATATTATAATATTTGGGACCAATTGAACTAGCCCCTTGCTAAGTACATTTAAGACTTGGGTTAAGGGTACAAAGGGACTTGGGTTAAGGGTCAACGTATTTTAAGAAATATATACTTATTATAAATACATAGATAAATGCATATATAGTCAACGACCAGATTGGAAAGCAGACGAAAAGCGTAGTTCTTAACTCTGCCTCCACCGGGAATCGAACCCGGGACCTGGACGCCACGGAGGTCGTCATAGATGGTTTTCTACGCTTTATTCATTCGTAAATTATTTCTATATACTAGGGGTAAATAGAATCTATTGGGCGATGGGCTAGCAACCTATCACCAATGCTCCATCACAACCCCAAAATTTATGCTAAAGAGTGACCTAGGAGATATTAATTTCCGAGGTTCTGTCCACCCCGAAAATTAAAGGACGTAAATGTGTATGTATGTATGATTTTTTGTAATTTTTTTGTGTTCTATTAATGCTATTGTTGTTATATTATGTCTATTAATGTAAATGTTAAATTGTTTACTTGAAATTATAAAAATGTTTAGTTCCTATCGCATTAGGTTATTAGACCTGTAATGATAGGATACTTATTTGATTGAAATAAATGAAATGATGTGACTAGAAAGCTGGTCCTTCAAAGATATGTTTATAAATAAATGGATAGTACGCGTAAATATCTCCCCTTGATATACGCGTACAATATCAATTTAAAACGTAAATCTATTGGAAGGTCGCCAACTACCTGCTTTTTCAATGATTATTGGTGAAATTCAAATCTGTGCTAGCTGGGATTGCGATAGAGCGTAACTGGGTTCAATATCAGTTCAGTAATAGTGTGAAGTTGGTAGTGGATGACAAAAGAGTCAAATTCCACCATTAAAGACAGCAGAAGTGTCAAATTTTGCTATGAAAACAGCGAAAAATGTCATTTTTTACTGTTGATTTTTACAATGTTTCGGTGGTGATATCGAACTGTTTTGCAAGAGCATTAGTGGAGTGAATCCCAGTTGTCCAGAGCGGCAATTGAAAATCGTGTCTACGTCTTTAACGGCAGTTAGATAGGTGTCGGCCCAATAATACATGACAGTCAGATAGACGCCATATGGGAAAAGAGTGACGACAGAAGTACCTATAACTGCCGAGCATGTATAAGGATCCTGGAAAACCACTATAGCTTATATTATACTCACGTTTATATTTCCTTATATGTCAGCTATATATATCACTACATAGTATAAAACAAAGTCGCTTTCTTTGTCCCTTTGTATGCTTCAATCTTTGAAACTACGCAATGGATTTTGTTGCGGTTTTTTTTTAATAGATAGAGTGATTCAAGAGGAATACGTTATATGTATAATAACATCCATTAAATAGTGGAGTAGGCTATATATTTTATACCCGTGCAAAGCCGGGGAGGGCCGCTTGTATACAGGGTGGCGCATTCAAAACGGTCAGTATGGGAAAGTCTGAAACTATAAGAGATACGAAGATTTGTTCTTAGGAACCATGTCACCGATTTTGATAAAAAGAAAAACTGCATTCATACTTTCTTTGAAAAAACAACTGTATCCAGTACGGGAATCGAACCTGGTTGCTTTGAAAAATTAAATTGGCCCTTTTAACTTTTTCTTTTTAAATATCGATTGTGTAGGTCTTAAGCTGTAAATTTCTCTATGAAACATGGTGTTAAAAATGAATAAAATGCATTGTTTTGGCATACTTTACTTTATCACAGTAGTTTACATACACCGTTACAATATTCAACAGACATGTAAAGTTGTCTCTATGGCTGTTTGTAATTTTGTACTTCCCTACTTATTTCATACACCATATTATGTGGCATTAGCATGGCATTAATCCTTTAAGGAGGTTTTGTTATCTACAGTAATCAAAAACTAACAATCTATTGAAAAGTCCCCTTAAAGTGACGTGTTAAACAATATTAGAAAATTTCTTGTGGGATTACGTTAAGGGCTGAATTTTACAAAACAAGCTATGACATTGAAGACCATTGAAGACCTAAAAGAAGCAATAAAGTCAATAGTAACGCAAATTCACCACATGAAAATACAAAATTCAATAGTAAGATCGTTACCTAAACGTTTTGAATATTGTATTGAAAACAACGGTGGTCACTTAGAAAACCTACTATGATAAACTAAAGTATGCCAAAACAATGCATTTTATTCATTTTCGACACCATGTTTCATAGAGACATTTACAGCTTAAGACCTACACAATCGATATTTAAAAAGAAAAAGCTAAAAGGGCCAATTTAATTTTTCAAAGCAACCAGGTTCGATTCCCGTACTGGATACAGTTGTTTTTTCAAAGAAAGTATGAATGCAGTTTTTCTTTTTATCAAAATCGGTGACATGGTTCCTAAGAACAAATCTTCGTATCTCTTATAGTTTCAGACTTTCCCATACTGACCGTTTTGAATGCGCCACCCTGTATATGTATATGTTTCGAGTAGATGTTGGTGTACACTAACCTCTGACTACCCTGTAAGGTTATTCGGTATTTAATGATGATTTATATACATATTATGGTTAGTGTACACCAACAACTACTCGAAACCCATATTTTACCTGATGGAGTGTATGAGAAGGAGAAGGGTATGAGTGAAGCAAGAGAGATTATGATTAATAATTAACGGGACTTATCGCGTAAGTTTATATATATAATAAAATTACCTTTATTAACTCGACGTTTCGGCTACGTTGCAGTAGCCATGGTCACGGGCAGTCTGTAATTTTATTATATATAAACTTACGCGATAAGTTCCGTTAATTATTAATCGTGAGTATAAATCAAGAGAGATTAGTCACCCGTTCCAGGTAATGATCGATAGTCTCTGCCTATCCCGTAGAATACATGTTTGTATGTTAAGCTTCCTGATACAAAAAGTTAATATTACTAAACGGTGTCAGATAGATAGATAGACTCCAGTCACATTGGACACTGACTATCTGATGACACGTTTCCAACATGACAGTAGTAACTCAAGTGTCTGCCTACACTGACAGGGTTCACAGACGTATAACTCAATCTAAAAATACATTGTGCGTGCTAAATTCATTCAACAACGACATCTGTACGTGAGCTGTTGACAACTAATGATGATTGTATTTGACAACAGATAGTATTCTAATGTGTGTCAAAACATTTTAGGTTTGTTTTAAAAATACTAGAGGGCAGTAATAAGACTAGGTTAGATTTTACACTCACATTTTTTGTTCATTTGAGGTGGACAGTATGTAGGATACACGGCGAATCATAATGTACTCGATCACGATATAACTATAGATGTTTTATGTCAGGGTGTATAAACATAATTATTATATTCGTGGACAACAGACAAAAGCGTTCACCACCATTAACCCATGCGGGGTAGTCACAGGTTCAGATATCCATTCTCGCAATCGCGGAGATAGTAATTCTATGGCTACCTCGAACCCAAATGTTGACCAAATAGTTAGTTCTCAATGTGACAGGTGGCAAGCCATGTTGCCATTTACAAGCACTAACTAATGTTCCTAACCTATCTACCTGTTCGGGGAACAGGCAGGTTTCCTGTCGATGTTTCCCTCACCGTAATATTCGACGGATTTCGTAAATGTATTTTTATTAAATTCGTGTAATATCAAAGATGTCAAAATTCGCATTTAAAATGGCGAATATGTCATTACTGCATTTCCACGCAAAACTTCACACCGATACTGAACTGATATTTAACTATGATTTTGCAAAAATAAACCTCTACTTTCTTCACGATGTTTTCCCTCACCTTAGAACTAATCTTTCATTGTATAAATAACTCTTTGAACAAAATAAAACAACGATATATCCTGTTAGGTTTCCTGTCTCCAATATTTATATTCTTAGAAAACACGTTTATTATAGGATGTAGTTAGAAGTAGCTATAACCGCCGAGTGTGTGAGGTGTGTGGATGTCAAATTCGACGTAGCTCAGTTGTTTGGGGCTTGGCTCTGTATCAGTGGGTACAGGGTTCAAATCCCGCTTGAGCATGTACCAATGGAAATGAAGTTTAATGAATTTCTATGCACATTTTCGTAACGAAAAACATTTATGAAATGTATCGAATTATACGGTTGCAAAATGCACCCAATACTTCAGTGAGGGAAAACATCGTGAGGAAATCTATCTGTTCCCGGAACATGTAATAGTTAGTGCTTGTAAATGGCTGCATGGATTACCACCCGTCACATCGAGTACTGACTATCTGGACGTGGGTTTGAGGTGGCATTAGATACTACCTTCACAATTGTGGAAATGGAAACCTGAAGCTCTGACTACCCCGCATGGATTAATAGTCACGAACGCGTTTGTTTTTGTCTTCTCAAGGCGGGTGTAAGTAGTGAAGAATAGAAGAGCATGTATGAGAAGGTTTATAGGTGCGAGTAAAGCAAGAGAGATTTGTCACCCTTTCCAGGTGGCGATCTAGTCTCTGCCAATCCCGTTGGTGACGTAGAGGCGTGAATATATGTATGTATAAAAAGTCGGATAGATTTGTTATTAATTCACGTCGTGACGTCCAAATATATTGAATTTAAGAAGATGTGTATTTATTATTTCGTCGAATCTCAATAACGGAACATGGTTTAATTTTAGATTCTGAGATTCAAGTGGTTAGTGGAGGGGACGTTCCCGTTTAGTTTTATTGATATCGATAGTTTTACTGTCGATTAAATTTGCTTAAAAATGCCTGGTGTTGAATAGCTTTTATTTGTTGATAGGGAATTATTCATTAATTATGTTAGTTTATGTATTTTTATATTAACTTATTTATAAACATATAATAAGCATATATTTATTAAACATACCTTGAATTTTACCCTACGTCTCAAATATACCTAGTAAGGGGCTAGTTCAATTGGTGTAATGTTGTCCTAAATATTATTATGTATTAAACTTAATGATATAAATTATATTTTTATTTAGGTCTTAATATTACAAGCTTATTTATGAAGAATAAAATCACGCATTCTATCATTTTTTGTACATAGATACATACCTTACGACGCTTTACGACTTTTGTATACACACTCCCTTTTTATTGTAGCCTCGAACTAAGGAGTTGCCATCTCCGAAATGTC
This sequence comes from Leucoptera coffeella, assembly GCA_030578115.1. NCBI lineage: Eukaryota > Metazoa > Arthropoda > Insecta > Lepidoptera > Lyonetiidae > Leucoptera > Leucoptera coffeella. Next base: position 173,843 of record JAMBLF010000757.1, read on the forward strand.
GGAGGCATGGTATAGCCCGCGTTTCACTAGATAGTCAGCACCCAACGTGATAGTTGCACACAGGCACTTGCTATCCAGGAAGATAGGTAGGTTTCCTCACGATGTTTTCTCTCACCGTTAGCGACTCTAAATTATGTACGTAAATGAAAACATTTTCAATTTCATTCATTGGTACATGTTTGAAGAGAATGCGGAATTCATATACAAATGTACAAGTGTAGTACTTTTACTATTTACGAGGCGTAGTAAGTTGTAAATATGATCGTAGAAATTGTCATGTGTCAATGTATTGGCAATCTCGTGTATTAATGTCGTCAGAATATGAATTGCGTTCATTCAAAACATAAGGTACATATGCACTAGTCAGAATGTTATAATTATTATACACTTATAGCTTATAAACATACATCAGGACTACTCTCTCTCAGGAGTATATCGTCAAAAAGCAAAAGATTTGGGATGAGTTCGAATCCAATTTTATCAGTTATCCTGTAGTGGGAAACAAAATATTCATTATGGTAATTAGTTTCATAATGGTAGCTACTCTATCACCCAAATTGCCCTTGAAATATTTCGGTATGGTGACTAATTGCAGTATGCTCAAAGACATAATAGAAAATAGTCATTTTATTCAATATATGATTCGTAGCAATCATAACATAAAATACGCTTCACGACTTGTGTATACACACTCCTTTTTGCGGCGATAAGCAGGTTTCATCACCGTTAACGACTGTAAATTATGTACGTAAATAAAAAAAACATTTTTAAATTTCATTCATTGGTACACGCCAGAGCCGGGATTCAAACATAGGGCCTTTCTCATATGAAGTCCGAGACCTTACCCACTTGGCTATAACCACTATCGATAGATGTCATAGCAATTACGTATTGAATTTAAGAAATATCAATCAGTAAAACACAATATTCTTAATAATTAACTAATTAAGATACTGGCACAACGTAAACACACAAAGAAGAAACGTCAACATAGTAAAAGTCCTAATAGAATAGTAGTAAAACATAGTGGCACGTTTCACTATATTTCTACTTGGCAAACCATACCTTTAATGACGCAGAACAACAACAAACAAGAGCAAATACCGATCTCTCATCAACACGTCTGATGCGATTGACCTATTAAAATATAAATAGAGTACAAACAAATTGAATAGACAACATATTGATAAAGGGTGACGAGAGTACCTATAACCATCGAGTGTGTATGAGAAGGTGTATGATGTCAAAGACATATTTTTTTCCATATAAGCCCAGTAATAGTACATTCATTGAACGTCGAAATATATTGAGTGGCACTGGTTGTCTTACAACTATGTCTCTACCGTTGCCTTGTGAAGTGAAAGTGTCATGTCGGGATCGAGACAAATGGGGATCCATGATCTTTGCTATCCTTCTGTTGGTAAACGTAATAGTGTAAACAAATTGAACACAATGGGAATTAATAGATACGAGTACATATATTTACGTCTGTTACTCCCTTTTCGGGGTGGAGAAAATTGGAATATAACCTCTTTGGTCATTTTTAGCATATTTTGTGGATTTGTAGTGTCAATGCTAAAAATTGCTCTAGAAGATATCGTGTGTCCGAATTTCTGTCTTCTCTGAAAGGGATTGAAGAATGTGAATGTAATATAAATGCTAAAAAGTGACCTAGGAGATATTATCGTGCAGCTGTGGTTCTTTACACCCGAAAGAAATCAAAGACCTTGTATTTATATATGTATATGGAACATTGGTGTCAGGTTCCATTCGAATTCACCTATAGATTCAATTAACCCTAATCTCTTACTTACCTAGCCACCACCAGTTTGCCAAGTTAGCCGGTTAGGATGGCAGCTAGTTATCATTTAATTTTATACGTCCCAGACTATCAAAGGAGATTAATACGTGCTAATATAATGCGTCGGTGCATTTGGCAGACTGTTCGACCGTGTGTTTTCACTTCTAATTAGCCAAGGGCGTGTAAGAAACGTGTTCAGAGGTATTCCTCGTGCCATACACTTATACAAGATAGTACATATACTTACTTATATTTATCCATGACGGAATAGGCTAGGTAATCTCTACGTCCATAACGGGTTAGGCAAAGACTATTAAGCCACCTGGAACGAGTGACAAATCTGACAAAACACCCATTAACCTTGTCTAACATGCTCTTCTGTTATTCATGCTGTGTACACCCGCATTGAGGATAATGTCTCGTTTCCCATTATATGTAAATAAATAAATACTTTAATAAAAAAATGAATATACGTGGATATGAAGAATTTTGGCTACGAATGTTCGAAAACCACATGTTACTAAACTATCGATAACAAACACAAGTTTACAAAACTATCGATAACTTAATGGCACATTTACACGCGTTGCCCATCATTACATTTCGAAAGCGGTTTTATAATCAGCTGATTTTACCATTCATTCAGCTTACCGTTTGGTCTTAGGTATTTCATACATACACTTGATATACGTTAGTCTACGACCTAAATAGAATGCTAACTAGCTGCCGTTCTTCTCGGCATGTTATACGAGACTTGGTAGTTACATCACTATATAGTATAAAACAAAGTCACTTTCTTTGTCCCTATGTCTCTTTGTATGCTTAAATCTTTGAAGCTATAGCTTCAACGATTCAACGGATTTTGATGCGGTTTTTTTAATAGATAGAGTGATTCAAGAGGAAGGTTTATATGTATAATAACATCCATTAAATCGTGGAGTAGGCTATATATTTTATACCCGTGCGAAGCCGGAGCGGGTCGCTAGTATATACATATATTCACGCCTCTACGTCCTCAAATGGATAGGCAGAGACTATCGATCGCCACCTTAAATGAAGTTATACATGAATTATTGAATAACGAGTGACGTTAGTATCTATAACCGCCGAGTGTGTACGAGGTGTATGAGTGTCAATGAAGCGAAAGTGCTTTGTTGTTGGGAATTCGGCGTAGCTCAGTTGTTTGGGGCTTGACTCTGTATCAGTGGGTACAGGGTTCGAATCCCGCATTCAATATTTTATTACGTCATGACGTGTATTAATAACAAATCTATCTGACTCTTTATACATACATATATTCACGCCTCTACGTCCCTAAGGGAAAAGGCAGAGACTATTAAGCCCACCTGGAACGGGTGGCAAATCTCTTGCTTTACTCATACCCATTAACCTTCTCATACATGCTCTTCTGTTCTTCACACTGCACACTTGGTAGTTAGTGAAATCTTAGTTTCTATTGTCCGAAGTACTAACAACCGCCGTAAACATTTACCTAATCGTGTTGTGAAAGTGTGAAACTCTCTACCGGAGATTGATTAGTGCACCCTCTGTGAACAGTTTTAGAAACAGGATTTATAAACATTTTAAAACTTTAGAAACTCAAGTAATTATATGAACGCATCAGCTTGAACAGCTGCTAGTGTATTTAAATAATAATATATTGAATGATGCCTCATATATTCGCTTATGTTCCTTATAAATGCAATTACAATCTCAATGCGAAATATTAAAAAGGCGATTTAATGTATTGGGGGTTCTGTACACCCCGAAAGGTTTAGTTTATATTTTGTTAAAGCGTTGTATGAGATAGATTGGCAGCTGTTATTAATATATTGAAATCCCTTACTAACTTTTTATAGTATTTCAATGTCATTATTTGAAAGGTGCTAAAACACATGTAACCTTAAACTTTTTTCATAAAAACATCTCAGCAAATAAACTCATCGCGGCGGTTTCACGAAAGAGTTTCAGTTTGTATACAAGGTCGGTATTGGATTAGGGAGAGGTTATGTTGAACGCAAGTCTGTCGCAGAACCGACGACCGTTAGGGCAAAGTGGTTCTCGAATGGCGGCCGCGTCTCGGTAAACGTAGTGTAGGACGCCCCCCTGCTAGGTGGACCGATGACCTGAAACGGTTGCTGGTAGTGGTTGGCTGAGGGTCACGAGTGATCGTGTTTTGTGGCGTACTCTTGGGGAGGCCTACGTCCGGCAGTGGACTGACATAGGCTGATTGATTGATTTGATATGTTGAACGTCGTCTAGGCTAAAATGAATATCAGTGAATATTAGACACTCAAAATCTCAAAAAACGAAGCCTATTAAATTCAATAACCACGAGAGACTTAATGAAAAAAATCGCTTCTTAAACCGCTATGCTATACTCGTACAACCTCACCCATTTTCTTTAGGCCGCCCTACGTATTGTGTAACAATGTTTTACCGCCAAAACTAATAATAAACGTCAAACATTTTCATAGATGAGCGAGACTATTGTTTAAACATACACATCACGCCCGATTCCCTGTAGAGGGGTAGGGAGACATCACGGATCATCATTTAATCCATCCTGACAACTATGCTTCATTTTCATTCATTAATACACCTCCGCATACAAAATTTGTGGTTATAGGTACTTCTAACGTCACTGTTTTTCAATATGGCGTCTATCTGACTGACATTGTATTATTGAGCAGGCCCCTACGTAACCGCCCTTCCACTTCACCCACATATATTCCTTTTGTCCTGTATATATGTATTCATATAATATGTATGAATTCATATTGAATATGAGGAGGTATATGAGTGTCAATGAAGCGAAAGTGGTCTGTCCGGATCGGGACAGATGGGGATCCGTGATCCCTGCCTGTCACTCTACAGGGAGTCAGGTTATGTGCATGCATGTATGTAATGTATATTCGAGTATATTACCTTATGGAAAAAGCAATTATATTTGTTCTCCATATAATTATTTCCTAAACACTTATTATACAACGAAAGAAGAATAATATTCAAAATTTTATATGCTTCTACTATATTACAATTATATGTAACGTTATTCACACTAAAATTTAGTATACTGACGTCATTACGGGAATATATTACATACGTTTAAGAACGTTATCATAAATTTACGTTTAATAATGTTTACGACTATTTTTTAGTTGTAAATCCATAATTAACACCCATTCACTTTTTCACTTCTTTATAAACTATACTCAGCTTTCACGACCGTGAACACTTTCGGGGTAGTTACATTCAGTTTTTTTTTGTTTCCTTTTGTGTACGTAGTTTTGATATTAAACTTTTTTCATTTTATAGTTGCACATACATTTTTCATACATACTTGGCGGTTATATGTACTTCTAATATCATCCTTCTTCGGTATATCATATAAATATGCGTCATACGTATTAGCAGGACAACCATTACGTAAATATCCATCCATCAAATCCATATGAATGTAAAATGCAACAAAGATTCATAGATACTATTTTGACTGTGAAAATAAATAATATTATTAAGATTATTGATTTTTTTATTCAGAATATGCATTCTAACACGTGCATTCTAAAATCTAAATACTTATCAATTATAAAATATAGATACTTAATCAAGCATTTATATTTTTATATTACTAGATAATACTTAAATAAAATATATAAAAAGAGCACATAACCAACAACACATTGAATCTTATCATTGAATTTATTTCTAACACGTACAATTTGTTAATAGCTCCACAGTATGTAACCAGAGAAAAGCCGAAATTATAATAACCTATGCAATAGCGAAAGAAAGAGAGGGAAAATGTTCAGTTTCTTCCGCAAGAAAGGGAAGGCAGACACCCAAAACTCAGTATCAGTACAGACTCACGACCGACCGAACGAACCGCCAAAAGATGTAGTAAACCTTCTCTTACCGAAAACTGACTACAAATCCGTTGGTGGCATAATCCACAACATAATGGGCAAGAAGAAAAAGCCGCGACCTGTATCAAGGGCCGAATCTTGCCGTGACATCAGCCCAAGCAAAGACCTCCCCCCGCTACAAAGAAGCAACTCAGTCGCACTCAACGAAACGCGGGAACTCCACGTTCCTGATGCTAAAAATACGACGGCGAACGCTTCGGACGCAGCGGATTTCGTGAAAGCGTTAGTAATGCAGAGGTATTCGCCGAAGCAGCCCGAGAAGAAGCACGTTTCTCTCGTCTACGTCAATAACGAGCCGCATTTGGAAGAGAAGAAGCGGGCGGAAGCGTTGCTGAGAGAATTGGCACGGAGCATCGATTGCACTATAGAGAAAATCAACAAGGAAAAACATGCAATGGGCATAGGAGATAGCAAGAGCAAGAATGAAGCGCATGTTTACGAAACTATAGCGGAAGTTTACGATGATAATAAAGAGAGAAGTGACAAGGAGAAAAATGAAAAGAATAAGGAATTGAAGCTCGAAAATGTGCATACACCCTCGCCGATATTGAAGAAAAAATCTAATTTAAAGCCTCCCAAATCAGATACAGAGACAGCCTCAGATGACGACAGGTCAGATGGTGGAAAAAAGAGAGTGACCTTCAGAAAGCGGGTCCTCTTCGACGATGGAGAAGAACAGACTGACGAGGAAACTGGATCTTCCTTCGACACCATTTCATCAGAGGAAGAATCGGAGTATTCCGCGGAAGAATATCTTCCAGACAACGATGAAAGATTGGGTGGAGTGGTGGTTAGTAGAAAAGATACAGACATCGCTAGCAAAGCAGCCGAGGCCTTAGCTAGTGAGCATGAGATTAAAATAGTGGTAGAAGATAGATCGAGAGCGTCTAGTGAGAATAGTGATAGTGGTTTCGTGGAGATAGACGATGAGTTTGACGAAGTGAAGGGCGTTATTGAGAGCCCGAGTGGCAGTGAGAGTGAGGATAGTGTTAGTGATGAGTTTAAGGTTAAGATAGAAGAGTTGGTGGAGGAAGAGTACACGGAAGAAGAAGTTACAGAGGAAGAGACCGAAGAAAGTGATGATGAGTAAGTTGGAACTTTTTACAGTAATAATAATAATATTGTAGGACGTTATTACACCAATTGAACTAGCCCCTTGGTAAGTACATTTAAGATTTGTGTTAAGGGTACTAGTCAACGTATATTTAACAAATATATAAATATTATATATAGATAAATAAATATATAGTATATATAATCAACAACCAGACTGGAAAGCAGAAGAAAAGCGTAGTTCTTAACTCTGCCTCCACCGGGAATCGAACCCGGGACCTCATGATTAGCGTTCAGGCGTTTAACCGATCGCGCCACGGAGGTCGTCAAAGACTAACGACTAACAGTAGTGTTAAGACTATTTTTCTCAGTATAATAGTCGCAGATATGATATTCACTTTAATCGCACGTTTATTAACATTGAAGACAAAAACAGACGCGATCACGACCATTAACCGTTGCGGGGTAGTCAAAGGTTCAGGTGTCCATCTCCGCAATTGCGAAGGTTAATTCTATGGTCACCTTGAACCCACGTGTTGACCACATAGCTAGTATTTAATGTGACAGGTGGTAAGCCAAGTCGCCATTTACAAGCACTAACTATTACCTGTTTTAATATTGAATTGAATTCAAAAATAAATTTAATTTCAACGAACACGAAAACTCTGCTATATACATACTATTAAATTTTATAATAGGTATTAAAAATATCATTTTCTAAAAGAGTTGTATTTAAACAAGAATAGATATCTTAAATTCTTATTTGCAAATAAATTCAGTGGCAACCTAACCTTAGCAATTTCGTACCCATTTTATTTAGGAACCGATTATATTGTCCATACTATAAATGATATTATAGTTTTAAATAACGATTAAATTACAATACACTTCATTTCTACTGTAAGGAAGAATCTCATAAAGAAATCTCTTTTCTTAGAAAGTAAAAGTGTCTGTATACTGTTATATAGCATACCACCTATCACGTATAAGTATAAGAAATAGCACTACATAAAATATATAATACTAAAATATATTTATAACTATGAATGTATAAACACGATTGACATATAACTTAGGGTGAAAATCCATGGATCGATCGCAAATAACTTAAACTACATTCTTCACGACAGCTACAGCTTCACGACTTGTGACTCCTTTTTATTGTGGCGGGATTGTCAGAGGGATATCCATATCCGGAATTTCGAAGGTATGTTAGGTATGGGTCACTCGGAGCCCGCGTTTCACTAAAGGCAGCACCCAACGTGATAGGTAGTGAACCGTATCGCCGTACACAGGCACTGGCTATTATTTATCCCGAGGGATGTTTCCTCACAATGTTATTACAACTAAAATTAATGAATATATTAGTTAGTCGCCTTTGGAAACTGAAAAACTTCGTTTCGCACTTTTCGTTCATTCCTCATACACACTTGGGGGTTATAGGTACTAAACGTATATAGTTTATACATCGCCATCTTTCAATTACTGGTAAGAAAGCTAATCACAATATACTAAAGGACAAAAATGGGTTTATAACCATTAACCCTTGCGGGATAGCAGGAGGTCTTCGTTTGCGTGACGTGTCGGGGTCTGTCATAATATCAGTGCTGGCATTGGGCTACCCTTTCTGCTAGCAAGTAACTGACGGATCCCTTTCGCAGGGGCCCGGGGCCAGCATACGACGCCAAAACCCTTTTCTATATCAAATTGTTATTTTCCGTTTTGTTTCTCTCGTTTTTGGTATTGTGTCTTTGTGAATTTTATTTATTTATTTTATTTTATTTAGATCGAAAAGAAAGGCAGATAGTTAGCATTCTTTTTACCGAAATAACACGGGTCACAATGGATATATATGTCAACAAAACAGCAATAAAACGAAACGTTGATTCAACCTCGCCCTAGAAAACGGGGTCGCACTATACTCATCAAAATAAATATACTAGTCCCAGTTAGATTTGAAGTATATATTGTATAAACCATGTCGTAATTTGACGTAGCTCAGTTGTTTGGGGCTTGGCTCTGTATCAGTGGGGTACAGGGTTAAAATTCCGCTTGAGCATGTACCAATGGAAATTAAGTTTCATGAATTTCTATGTACATTTTCGTAATTAAAACACACCAATTATACGGTGAGGCAAATCATCGTGAGGAAACCTACCTGTTCGCCAAACAGGTAATAGTTAGTGCTTGTAAATGGCGACATGGCTTACTACCTGTCACGTTGGGTTCTGACTATCTGGTCAACACGTGGGTTCGAGGTGTACATAGACTTACTACCTTCAAAATTGTGAAGTTGGACACCTGAACCTCTGACTACCCCGCAAGGGTTAATGGTTGTGAACGCGTTTTGTTGATATTGTATATATTACGGGCCAAACCCGATTTCAGGACCAACTAGTTTGGGCTAGGCTAAACCTATGTATTTTTTTCTACTAACCTAACCTAACTAGTTAAACCTAGCGCGTGTTAAACTAGTTTGTCCTAAAATCGGGTTTGGCCGGTAACATATACATACACATCACGCCTGATTCCCTGTAGAGGGGTAGGCAGAGATAACGGATCTCCATCTTTCCCCATCCTGAGAAACAACTTTAACTTCATTGACACTCATACACCTCTAACACACTCGGCGGTTATAGGTACTGATAACGTCGTCCTTTTTCAATATGGCGTCAATCCGACTTTCATATGTCTTATTGGGCCGGTTCCTACGTGACCGCCCTTCCACTTCACTCACATATATTCCTTTGGTCAATCTACTATCATTCATACGCATAAGATGTCCAAACCATCGAAACAAGCCCTTTTCAATTTTAGTCACTACATCTTCTTTCCAACTTTCCTTAGCATATATGTAGTATATAATTCGGTATAACTGATTAGTTGGAGACTTGACTCTGTATCAGAGAGTACGAGGTTCAATTAACGTTGTACAGTCAACGCTAAAAGTGCAGTCCCAGTAACTTTTTATAATGTTTACGTTTATAAGAACAAGATACAATATTTAACATTTCGAAGCACGCGAACGTATAGTGGCCATGACAATGTATAATGGCGCCAGTTTTAAAATGTAAAATATTGTCTTTTGTTCCTATCAACTTAAACCTTATAAAAAGTTACTGGGACTGCACTTTAAGCGCTGACCATACATTGAATCTGTGTATATGTATGTGTGTATATATACACACAAAACCCAACGTCAGGTTGTGTTCCATATCACCATGTAGAGACACAGACTATTGCCTATTATAATTACTGATGTTTACTTCTTTTTTGATTCCGAAGTCAATTTAACTCGTGCTAGTCTGGGATGCAATAAGAATTATAACTAGCTGCCGTTCTTCCCGGCATGTAGGAGACTTAGGTACTAGGGGTAAATCGAATCTATTGGGTGATGGGCTAAAAAGTGACCTAGGAGGATATAACTTCGTGAATACGATCGTGATATAAAGACGTGAATATGAGTAAGATTTCGCGGTTTCCCCACGTTGTTTTCCCTCACCGTATTGACGTAAAAGTTTTTATTATATCCACTTGAATCCAGTCCAATTATTGTGACGACATAGTGTGAATCATTAATTAAATTGCGTTCAAAACACTAAACAAATAACAAAATAAATCATGATCAAACTACGTAGGGTTAAGACGTATGACAGTCAGATAGACGCCATATTATTAAAGGGTGACGTTAGAAGTACCTATAACCGCCGAGTGTGTTGTAGTGTGGATGTAAATAATGATAATAAAATCGTTTCTTTTAAAACTACAAAACACAACTTATACAAAACACAGTTAAGGAGTACTCTTTTCTACTACTTTCCAGTCTGGTCGTTAATTATATATGCTATATATGTATTCATCTATCTATAACAAGTATATATTTCTTAAATATACGTTGACTAGTACCCTTAGCACAAGTCTTAATTGAACTTACGAAGGGGCTAGTTCAATTTGTATATTAGTGTCTTAATAATTATTATAAGTTTTGATTACCAACACATAAGTAGTTCTTGTGTGTGCCATTGGGGTTAAAACAAGGTTCCATCTCAGCTTAGTGTGTAAATAAAGCGAAAGTGGTTTATTAGGATCAGGAAAAACGAAGTTCAATATAAACCCTACAAATATATAAAAAAATTACATAATTATTCGACGTAGCTGAGTAGTTGGCTTGACTCTGTATCAGTGGGTACAGCGTTCGAACCTCGGACCATGTACCAATGGTAATGGAATTTGATACACATGGCGACACGGCTTACCAGCTGTCACATTGAGTTCTGACTATCTGGTCAACATGAGCGTACTAGGAACACCTCCGACTACCCCGCAGGTTGATGGTCGAGAACGCGTTTGTTTTTTCCTTGGTTTAACCTCCCTAAATAAAAGGAAAACAAGATCACTCGTGTCGCTCATCCAGCTATAGCATGAATATTGGGGTTGCGGTTGTAAAACTAGCAGGCATTCTACCTGGAATATCGTAGGAAGCGACTAAGAGACTCTAGGTAAATAGAATCTATTAGGCGTTCTCTTATGACATCGCAATCCCAATATTCATGCTAAAAAGTGAAGTATTATATCTCCGGGGTTATATCCACCCTAAAAGAGATTAAAGGACATGATGCATTCATGTATGTACAAATTTGTGTAAAACAAAATGTCACTGATTCCTTGTCAAAGTCATCAACATTCTTCTTGATATTTTTATGCACTTAAACTATCTAACTGAATTCTCTTACAGTTTGTTTACACCAAAAGGGATAAAAAAAAAATGTTAGTAAATATATATGTTAGTAGTTAACAAAAGAACGAAGTTATGTGCGTTAAAAATAGTAGTTCTGTGTTTTGACGTTCCAAGGCCGCCATTTTGGACGCCTGACGCACATGTTTTGGAGGGAAAAGCCAATTATGCTTGCATTTAATCATTGGCAACTTGTTCGGGTAATGTGGCATTAGTTGATGACCCTGAAGGATATCATGGCTAAGGTTGACCCACGAATATACATTCACGTCCTCTAATCCCTTTCCGGGGGGACAGAATCTCGTAGATATGTCTCCTAGGTTACTTATAGTATGAATATTGGGTTGCGATGTTATAATGGAACATTGGTGACAGAATGCTAGCATATTGGCTAATAGATACTATTTACTCCTGGTCCTTTAGTCGCTTCTACGACATAAGGGAAAGAACTGCAGCTAGTTAGCATTCTTTTTACGTCTCAGACTACCACAGAATTAGAAGACTTTCACCCTTTACGACCCTTGCAGGGTAGTCAGAGGTTCAGGTGTCCATCTGCGCAATTGCGAAGGTAGTAATTCTATGGCCACCTCAAACCCACGTGTTGACTAAGTCAATACTCAATGTGACAGGTGTAAGCCATGTCGCCATTTACAAGCACTGACTATTACCACAATATGTGGGTATGTCGGGAAGAACAGCAGCTAGTTAGCATTCTTTTTACGTCCAAGCATATGATAATACTCTTTACAAACATACATATCACATTCGTTATCTAGACAGCGTAGACTAGATTATTCGTCTCAATCCTGACAAACCACTTTCGCTTCATTGTCATCCATACACTACCCCATATACTACCAGCGATTATAGCTATTTCTAACGTCACCTTTTTACAATATGCCGCTATAATAATAATATTTAGGACACTAATTAAACTAGCCTCTTGGTAAGTTCATTAAAGACTAGTGTTAAGGGTACTAGTCAACATATATTTAACAAATATATACTTATTATATAGATAAATACATATATAGTATATAATCAACAACCAGACAAAAGACAACAGAATCGAGCCCGGGACCTCACGATTAGCGTTCAGGTAGTTAACCAATCACGCCACGGATGTCGTCATAACTGTTGAATGAAAAATATTAATTAAATGGTCTAATATTGAAATTAACGGACCTTACGTACTTTAAGCCTGCCCTGTAAGACATATGAGCCGGCCCCTACATAACTGCACTTCCACTTCACTCACATGTATTCCTTTTTTTGTCAGTATACTATCATTCTCACTATATGCATTCATTTTCGTGCACCTTTTTGGTGTAGTCAAAGATTGTATGTCCATTGTCCATTATTCTACTTGTTAAGTAAGGACGACCTCCATGGCGCGATCGGTTAGACACCTGAACGCTAATCGTGACGTCCCGGGTTCGATTCCTGGTAGAAGCAGAGTTAAGAACTACGCTTTTCTTCTGCTTTCCAGTCTGGTCGTTGATTATATATGCTATATATGTATTTATCTATATATTATAATATGTATACATTTCTTAAATTTACGTTGACTAGTACCCTTAACACAAGTCTTAAATGTACTTACCAAGGGGCTAGTTCAATTGGTGTAATAGTGTCCAAATATTATTTTTATATTATTATTATTATCATTAGAAATTTGGTCACTCGAAACCCACTTTTTACCTGATATTCAATACTAAACAACGATGGTAAACCATGTCTCCGTATGTACATACTAACTATTACCTATTTTGAAGATGTAAGTCCTTGTAAATAGCGACATGGCTTATCACCTGTCCCATTGAGTACTACTATGTGGTCAACACGTGGGGTCTTGTGGCAATAGAATCATCAACTCTGCAATTGGCACTTGAACCTCTGACTAGCCTGCAAGGGTTAATGCTCGTGAATTTGTTTGTCTTTGTCATATTCCGGACTTTTGTTTCGAATGGTGCTTCGGCGATGGAAAATAAAGAAAGGAATGTTCAATGTGTTTTTGGCACATGGAGCGGATGGATGAAATATAAATTACAAATATTCTACTTTCATAGACATATATATGTTTGTATGTAGACAACTTTACATACAAATAAAGAAATAAAATATAATCTATAACTCTATTTCACCTTCATCATCATCACCTTGAATGTACGTACGTATGCGTTCACGACCATTAACTCTTACGGGGTAGTCAGAGGTTCAGGTGTCCATCTCCGCAATTGCGAAGGTAGTAATTCTATGGCCACCTCGAACCCACGTGTTAATCAGATAGTTAGTACTCAATGTGACAGGTGGTAAGCCATGTCGCCATTTACAAGCACTAACTATTACCTGTTCGACGAAATATATATTCATAGAACTATATATGTTTGTATGTAGACAACTTTACATACAAATAAAAAAAATTAAATATAACTTATACCTCTATTTCCCTACAAGATAAACAGAGATTATCGACCATCAACTTGAACGATCCTGACAAAACTCTCTAACAGACAGATGGCAAAATAATAGTAGAGTAGAAATGAAAATGTATGTTATTGATGCGAATCCATTTAGAATTCTATTCTTTTAGCGTTTTGTTCTAGTCCCGTTCTAGTCTGGAACGCAAAAGAATGAAAACTAGCTACCGTTCTTCCTGGAATGTCATATGAGGCGACTAAGGGATTAGGAGTAAATAGAATCTGTTGGGCGATAGGCTAGCAACCTGTCAACAATGTTCCGTATAACATTACAACCTAAATATTCATGCTAAAAAGTGACCTTGCAGATATAATCGTCTCCAAGGTTCTGTCCATCACGGAAGGGATTATAGGACGTGAATGTATATGTGTGTTAACGTTTTGTCTCTATGGGCTTATGGTCTCTAACTCCTACAGTTGTGCTAAAGGGGATGATGTTATTAATCCAATGTTCTGTCGATCTTTAAAAAAGGAATTAAAGGTTTGAATGAACCTATATAATGTAGGAACTAGTAGAATAGTAATATTTACTCGTATTACTTAAAAATTTACATACATACATATACATTCACGTGGTTAAATCCATTTCGGGGTGAACAGAACCTCGAAGAAATAATATCGCCTAGGTTACTTTTTAGCACGAAAATTGAGGTTGCGGTTGGGGTAGCATTTGTAATATAAACTAGCTACCTTTCTTCATGGCATGTCGTAGGAGGCGACTAAGTGAGTTGGGATAAATAGAATCTATTGGGCGAGGGGTTAGTAACCTGTCACCAATGTTCCATATGACATCGCAACCCCCATATTTATGCTAAAAGTGACGTAGGAGATATTATGAATATTGGGGTTTCGATATCAAAATACATATATGAAAGTTAGTAGCCCATCGCTCAATAGATTGCCTAAGTCACCTCCCAAAACATGCCGGCAAGAACGGCAGCTAGTTAGCATTCTTTCATAGCTATAAACGAGTATAGAGATTTTGTACTAACTACATCTGCATACACGATTCGGTGCAACCGCTCTATAAATAGTTGAGTTACGGCCATTCCTCTCGAACATGTTGCATTGAGATTACATGACCTGTTTCTAGTACATCGCCTTATTACATGCCGAATCCAAGGGTTAATAGTTATTGGAACCTTCAGTTGAATAAGACAAACACGTTCACGATCATTAACCCTTGCGGACTAGTCAGAGGTTCAGATATCTATGTCTGCAATTGCAAAGGTAGCAATTCTATGGCCACCTCGAACTCACGTGTTGACCAGATAGTCAGTACTCAATGTGACAGGTGGCAGGCCATGTAGCCATTTACAAGCACTAACTATTACCTGTTCCGGGAACAGGTAGGTTTCCTAACGATGCTTTCCCTAACTAACTATCGACGCATTTCATAAATGTATTTTTATTACAAACAAATCATTTAAATGACCTTAAATAACGAATGTTCATTAATATATTTTTCATTATAATTGTTAAAGATTCGCGATTTATACTCATGATTAATAATTAACGGGGACTTATCGCGCAAGTTTATATATAATAAAATTACCTTTATTAACCCGATGTTTCGGCTACGTTGCAGTTTCGTTTTTCATGTTTTTGTTTTTGTAAGATGTAGCGAAAAAACTGTTTTCTTTCCTTTAAATAAAGGCCTATTTCTTCTTTCCAGGAAAAGCCTGGTGTCCCAGGAATCCCGGTTTCAGTCCCAGGTATCAGCCCTCAACAGCCTTTCGGAGGGTCGCTGTGAAGAGTGCGACAAGACACGAGACCCTCCTCTGCCAGTACCGCAAGGAAATCGAGGCTAAGGACCTCGAGATCGAACGTGAGTATACATACACACTCGGCGGTTATAGGTGCTTGTAGCGTCAGTGTTTTGGAAGCTATATTGAATGGTGACATTGAATTATAGACAGGTTTAATTGTCTATTTACATACATACATACACATCACGCCTGATTCCCTGTAGACAGAGATCACGGATCCCCATTTGTCCCGATCCTGACAGACCACTTTCGCTTCATTGACATTCATACATCTTCTCATCATAATTGTCTATTTCTGATATATTTTTTTTAATTCTTTAATATGCCATTCACCACAAAGGTTATGTCGGCGAAAGTACAAACACTGATGCCAAGGCGTTTGCACTTCTTGTTATTCAGTCGCCATGGTTACACCAACACCGAAGAAAAACGAGGTTGAAGTCCAATTCTTCTCGTCCTTGTTCTTCAGTTCGGTCCAGTTCAGGATCCAAATATAATTCCAAAGCAAACATATTTAGCCAGTTTCGCATCACAATTGTCTAAATATACTGCCGAAAATAATTATTTGTATTTTCAACTTTTTCTGAGCTGCTGGCTTTGTTGACAATCCATAGACGACTGATTTCTGATATTTTTGATTTACATTTTGCAATATGTTGTCTATCACACTGACCATATACATATTTTAATGTTGTAAACCGCTTTTTCACCACCTACATACATATTTTACTTTTGTATTTCTACTATCATTCATCCGTATGTCCAAATCATCGAAGCATAACCTTTTCATTCTTCGTCACTACATTTGCTTTCAAACCGCCATCTTTCCTCATTTCACTATTTTTCACTATATCATTCAATTCGCTATATCTTAACATACTTCTCAATGACCGCATATCAGTGGAATTGCTTCAATTTTCAGTAAGGAAAAACAAAAAGACAAAGACAAACGCGTTCACTACAATTAACCCTTGCGGGATAGTCAGATATTCAGTTATCCATCTCCGCAATTGCGAAGGTAGTTTTTCTATGGCCACCTCGAACCCACGTGTGGACTAAATAGTCAGTACTCAATGTAGCAGGTGGTAAACCATGTCGGCACTTACATTTGCGGAAACATGGTAAGAAAACCTGCTTTTTTTATCGAAATTGGCTATAATCAATATCCGTATACAGCGACATGGTTTACCACCTATCACGTTGGACTATCAGGTATAATGTCAATGTGGAGTGACCAAAAACCATCACAAAAACTTAGTTGGTAGTGAACACTCAATCTCTGTCTATCTCGAAAGAGTAGTGGTCTCTTATGTTAGATTCAATTTTTGAAAAATTTTGTCAAAGCTCAGTTGTTTGGGGTTTGATTCTGTATCAGTGAGTACAGGGTTTAAATCCCGTTTGAGAATGTACCAATGTAGATGAAGCTTAATGAATTTCGAAATGCAGCGAATACTACGGCGAAGAAAACATCGTGAGGAAACCTACCTGTTCCCTGACTACTTTTCTAGGGTTAATGTTCGTGAACTGTCTTTCTCGGTCTTTTCGAAAAAGTGCATTTAAAAATTGAATCACCGTGCCTGAGTAATGAACCCAGAACCTTCTATTCCGGATCATTTGTCCCACTACAAAACAAAACTCCCTTTTGTCTCTCTCTTTAATCACGTCACTCTGGCATACTGCCATTTCTTTATTCAAGACAAAGATCTTATACAGAAGACATTGTTCTTTACAAGGGATACAATAACCTTTATTCATACAAATATACACAAATAAAACAATAAAAATATGTACATTTGCGAAATTCACTGAATATGAACGGTGAGGGAAAACATCGTGAGGAAACCTACCTGTTACACGAACAGGTAATAGTTTGTGCTTGTAAATGGCGACATGGCTTATCACCTGTCACATTAAGTACTGACTATCACATACCCTGCAAGGGGTCGTGAAAATTTGGTAAATTAAAACAACGAACACTTTCATAACGTGCAGAGTTAGAGATTCGTGTGTCCAACTCCGCAATTGAATCGTAATTATATGGCTACCTCAAAACTACCAGATAGTCAGTACTTAATGTAACAAATGGTAAACCGTGTCACCATTTACAAGCACTAACTTTTACCTACCTGTTTCGTTGACACTCATATACCTCCTCATACATACACTGGGATTAGGTACTTCTAACGTCACCCGTTCTAATATGGCGTTTATCTAACTGTTATAATATGTCTTATTAGCCCGGCCCCTTACGTAACCGCCCCTTCCGCTTCACCCACGTATTGTACTGTAAGCAGAGATTACGGATCCCCATTTTGTCCTCGTGACAGACCATATTCGCTTCATTGAAACTCTTCTCATACACACTCGGCGGTTATAGGTAGTCCTAACGTCACCCTTTTTCAATACAGCGTCTCTCTGATTGTCATATGTTTTATGGGGCCTGCCCCTACGTAACCGCCTTTCCACTTCACCCACATATATTACGTTTGACAATCTACTATCATTCATCCGCATAACATGTCCAAACCATCGTAGCAAGCCCTTTTCAATCTTAATCTTTCATCATCTTTCAAACGAAGAAGTTAGAAGTACTAACGACACCCTTTTTCAATATACCGTCTATCTGACTGTCTACCGTTAAAGAACTAAATACATATACAAAAATATAAATTCACGTTTTTTTAACCGGAAGTTGATGCTTTCATACATATACATTCACATCCTTGAATCCCTTTCGGGATTGACTAGTCCCGTAAATATATCCTAAGTCACTTTTTAACATGAATATTGGAGTTGCGATGTCATAATAGAACCTTGGTGAAAAGATACTAGCCCATCGCCTATATTATATTTGCCCCTAGTCCTGTACTAGTGTGAGACGTAAAAAGAATGCTAACTAGCTGCCGTTCTTCCCGGCACGTTGTAGGAAGTGACTGCGGGTCTAGGAGTAAATGGAATCTATTGGGCTAGGCTAGCAATCTATCACCAATGTTCCATTATGACATCGCAACCCCAATATTCATGCTAAACAGTGACCTAGGAAATATATTAGATCCTTGAATATTCACGTATGAATGATTCCATTGAGGAGCATGTTAGGAGTGACATTGAATGATAGAATTAAAAATAGTGTGATAAGGGAAGGTTGCGTTTGAAAGAAGATGTAGTGACTAAGATTGAAAAGAGCATGCTTCGATGGTTTGTACATGTTATGCGGATGAATGATAGCAGATTGACAAAAGGAATATATATGAGTCAAGTGGAAGGGCGGTTACGTAGGGGTCGGCTTAATAAGACACACAACAGTCAAATAGACGCTATATTGAAAAAAGGTGACGTTAGGAGTACCTATAACCACCGAGGGTGTATGAGAAGGTGTATGAATGTCAATGAAGCGAAAGTGGTCTGTCAGGATCGGGACAAATGAGGATCTGTGATCTCTGCCTACCCCTCTACAGGGAATCAGGCGTGATGTGTATGTATGTATGAATGATTCCATAGCCCCAATAGTCAGTTTACCTAGCGTGGGTGTCGGTGACTAACGCGTGAATTTAGTTGAAGACGGTTGCCAAATAGTTGTGTTGCCACATACTACATTGTTCCTAATCGCTACAAGATACGAAATTATTACGTACACGTGTCCCGTGGGAAACTGGGACGTGAAACGGTAACTAGCTGCCGATCTTCTCGGCGTGTCGATGGAAGGAATTGTAATAAATTTATATTTTATTTATTTAATTCTTAAATGTACGTCACCCTAACAGGTAACTTTTCGGTGACGTAGTAATTACAAGGTATCGAACAATGTATATTTCAATAAAAAAATAATTAATTACTCTATATCAATGTATTAAATAAAATTAAAAAAACTAATAATAGAATTTTTTAATAATAACACATATACACACACACATCTATATAACTCGTAGTTCAGGTAGTGCAAGGCGACCCGCGAAAACTAAACAAAATATTTTTATCGAACTATATACAGGGTGGCGCCATTCAAAACGGTCAGTATGGGAAAGTCTGAAACTATAAGAGATACGGGGATTTGTTCTTAGGAACCATGTCACAGATTTTGATAAAAAGAAAAAACTTCATTCATACTTTCTTTGGAAAAACAACTGTATCCAGTACGGGAATCGAACCTGGTTGCTTTGAAAAAATAAACTAGCTCTTTTCACTTTTTGTGTCTCTATGAAACATGGAGTCGAAAATGAATAAAATGTATTGTTTTGGCAATAATTTATTATCATTATGTTATTATCTTTATAGTATGTACAGTATTTAGCACTCCATTGGTACAGCTGTGTTGCCCTTTAGTGGTTCCGTCATAATATCAATATCAGCGTTTGTCCACCATTCTTAACACACCAAGCTGAGACGGAACCTTTTTTTACACCGCAATGGCGCACACAAGAACTACTTGTGTGTTTGTATATTTATAAGTTGTATTATGTCTTCGTGTGTGTTGTAGTTGTGAAATAAATGTTTATTTTGTTTGTGTATTATTGTTGTATTTGTGTATGTGTATTATTATTATATTACATATAAATACAATAGAAGCATTTAAAGGTAGTCGAGACAAAATATAACCATTACATGCTGGAAAGAACGGCAGCTAGTTAGCATCCTATGTAGACTTAGCATGAGTATCTATTATATATTTTGACGACCTCCGTAGCGCGATCGGTTAGACACCTGAACGCTAATCGTGGGGTCCCGGGCTCGATTCCCGGTGGAGGCAGAGTTAAGAACTACGCTTTTCTACTGCTTTCCAGTCTGGTCGTTGATTATATACCCTATATATGTATTTATCTATGTATAATAAGTATATATTTCTTAAATATACGTGGACTAGTACCCTTAACACAAGTCTTAAATGAACTTACCAAGGGGCTAGTTCAATTGGTGTAATAATGTCCAAATATTATTATTATTATTATTATTATATACATATACATTGAGGTCCTTTAATCCCTTTCGGGGTAGCCAGAACCTCGGAGATAAAATATCTCCTAGGTCTCTTTTTAGAAGGAATATTGGGGTTGTGATGTCATAAGGAACACCGGTGACAGGATGCTAGCCCATCACCACGTAGTTTCTATTAACCCCTAGTCCCTTAGTCGCCTCTTGCGACATGCCGGGAAGAATGGCAGCTAGTTAGCATTCTTTTTATGTCTCAGATCAGTGCAGGACTAAGAACTTCTTACACAACAGTAAACTTTACAAGAGAGGTTTATAGTTGAAAAAGTTATGATAAGCAAAAATATCTAATATCTTTTACCACCTAGACGCCAAAAAGTTCTCATTTCGCCATGAAACCAACACCAATCGACGCAGAATAAATATTTTTATCGAACTATATTTTTAACTCATTTTCGCCAAAAATTGATTTTACCCCAAGTGCGCCGTGTCGATATAATCTATACGACTTCTACATGAACGTATACATCTGGTTCCAGGTCTGAAATGCGAACTAACAGCTGCATACAAGGAGTCGGAGCTCATTCGCCAGAGGAGCAGGTCTTTGGAGGAAGAACTATCAGCCGCCAGATCCTGCAGCGCCGATCTAGCGCAACAGCTGAAGACCAAGAATGGTGAGTAAAACCACGAACCAAATATAAAGAGGACCTGGCGTAAGGAGCGGTCCTCGTTACGCGGTGCGGAGTCCAAATGGCGTGTTTTAATTGGTGCGGAGTCTAAAAATGATGTAGAAAGAAGATACCTAATTTGATTGGCCGATGCCGTGTTATAATTGGTTGTAATATCTCCCCTCCATCCCGCGTACCTCGTGTCAACCCGCGTAGTGCCACGCTAGTTTCCATACAAATATTGCGTAATGCCCACTCCTCTTATTAATTACTCCATGGTATAGACACACCTCCTTTGGGACGTAAAATGAATGCTAACTAGCTGCCGTTCTTCCCGGCATGTTGTAGGAGGTGACTAAAGGTCTAGGAGTAAATAGGATCAATTGGGCGACATACACTTATTTTGTGTTTACTTGTTTCATCATATTACATGTACACCCTAATAATAGTGCTAAAAAGTAACTAAGCAGATATTATATCGCCGAGATTCTGTCCACCCCGAAAGGGATTAAAGGACGTGAATGTATGTATGTAATAACTTATAATACCATTTATTATATACAATAAAGCAAGAAATTAAAACTATAAACCTAAAGTAGAAATTAAATTTAAAACACATAGAAAATATCTCTATAATCATCGCTGTCAGAGGGTGGTAGGGTTCCCAAGACACTGACAGCATTCCCCCTTTGAATAGCTATGCTAATTCTCTGAGAGAAAAATGCTCCAGCCCTGGGATCCCCAAACATATATGTAGGTATATATGTTTATGTAGGTCATTTAATATTTTCTGAGTCAATTCGACGTAGCTCAGTCGTTGGAGCTTGACTCTGTATCAGTGGGTACAGGGTTCATGTTTAGGAGCATGTACCAATAGAGGTTCCTGATTTTCTTTCACTTTTTGCATACATTTTGGAATACATTTGCGAAATGCCCCGAACAGGTAATAGTTAATGCTTGTAAATGGCGACATGGTTTACCCATATCACATTGAGTACTGACTTAGTCAACACGTGGGTTTAACTTACCTTTGCAATTGTTGAGATACACACTCACACCTCTGACTTACCCGCAAGGGTTAATGGTCGTAACGCGTTTGTTTTTTAATATTTAAATATACGTTGACTAGAACCCTTAACACAAGTCGCAAAAGAACTTACCAAGTGACTAGTTCAATTAATGTAATAGTGTCCCAAATATTATTATTATACATACATACATAAGTACACATCACGCCTGATTCCCTGTAGAGGGGTAGGCAGAGATCACGGATCCCTATTTGTCCCGATCCTGACAGACCACTTTCGCTTCATTGACACTCATACATCCTCTCATACACTCTCGCCGGTTATAGGTACTCCTAACGTCACCTTTTTTATATTATACACTCGGCAGTTATACGTACTAAGTAACTTAATTCTATATGTTTCTACTTCCCCCTCTCCCTTCCAGATGAATCCATCCAGAAGATCCGAGAACAGCTGGATGAGGCCCAGACGAAGCGGGCGGAGCTGGAGTCCAGGGTCCTGGTGTTGGAGAGGGAAAAGGATGAGCTGGAACAAGAGAAGATCATCCAGCAGCAATTGGCTGAAGAGGTAAGAGAAACTGTGACACTCATACGCAGTTTAAGTTAATTTATATTGACAAAAAACAGGGTTCAAATCTCGCTTGAGCATGTAGGTAAGTTTAATGAATTCCTATGTACTTATGAATGCGTCGAATATTACGGTGAAGGAAAAAGCGTGAGGAAACCTACCTGTTTCCAGAACAGGTAATAGTTAGTGCTTGTAAATGGCGCCATAACTTGCCACCTGTCACATTGAGTACTAAGTGTCTGATCAACACGTGGGTTCGAAGTAGCTATACAATGAATACCTCCGCGAGTGCGGAGATGGACACCTGAACCTCTGATTACTCCGCATAGGTTAATGGTCGGGGAACAGATAGATTACCTCAAAATATACATAGAATTTTATTAAACTTCATTTCTATTGGTACTTGCTCTTGGGTTTTTTTTTACCCACTGATACACAGTCAAGCCCCAAACAACTGAGCTACGTCGAATTTGACATAATATATCTTTAATTACTGAGATACACACCTGAACCTCTGACTAAATTTTGCCTTACAAAACAGCGTTTGCCTTTATACATGTATGTATGGTATGGACATCTTTTTGCAGGCAATAGACTAACTTGACAACATTAGTCTGTATACATGTATGTATGGACATATTTCAGGCAATAGCAGCAGCCGAGGCGGAGGCAGAAAAATGGCGTCGGGCCCACGAGTCAGCGAGGTCTCAAGCAGCTGCCAGAGCGGAGATCTTGCTGGCAGACTGCGAGTGGAAGATGAGGGAGATTGAGAAGAAGTACCGGGAGACGGAGAAGGTTAATCGAGAGGTGAGAAACGGGGAGATTGAACAGGGGCCTAAGTCCAGTAATGCTTTTTGTCAAATTGTAGTTCTATTTCACTTCAGTAACGGTGTGTAGTTATTATTTAAAAATTACTTCACTACATAGCATAAAACAAAGTCGCTTTCTCTGTTCCTATGTCCGTTTGTATGCTTAAATCTTTAAAACTACGCAACGGATTTCGATACGGTTTTTTTAATAGATAGAGTGATTCAAGAGGAGGGTTTATATGTATAATAACATCCATTAAATAGTGGAGTAGGCTATATATTTGATACCCATGCGAAGCCGGAGCGGGTCTCTAGTTATATTACATATAACAGTCAGATACAGACAGACTACATTGAAAAAGGGTGACGTTAGGAGTACCTATAACCGCTGAGTGTGTATGAGAAGATGTATGAGTGTCAATGAAGCGAAAGCGAAAGTCTGTCAGGATCGGGACAAATGGGGATCCGTGATCTCTGCCTATCCCTCCACAGGGAATCAGGCGTGATGTGTATGTATGTATTGTTTTTTAAACTTCACAGTATTAATGAAGTGATATTGAACTACGATTGTGCTAAAACGCTTTAGTTGATTTAGGTCCCAGGATATTTGTAAGTTGATGATAAAGTCTCGGTTTGAACTAACCCCGGGTTAGTCGGATCCGTTAACAAAATTTTGATTGGCTGCCGTTCTTCCCGGTATGTCGTAAGAGGTGATTTAGAGACAAAAGCTTAATGAAATCTATTGGGCCATGGCTAACTATCTGTCACCATGTACCATATGACATCACAGGCCCCATATTCATGCTAAAATGTGACCTAGGAGATATTATCGGGTGCTCTATAAATATAAATACATATATAGCATATATAATCAACGACCAGACTGGAAAGCAGTAGAAAAGCGTTGTTCTTAACTCTGCCTCCACCGGGAATCGAACCCGCGACCTCACGATTAGCGTTCAGGCGTCTAACCGATCACGCCACGGAGGTCGTCTAAATATATGTGTATGTATGTACAACTCTTATCATGCTTAACCAATACATACAGACATATAAACCACAGATGTTCTAAAATATAACTCCACTTTTCTTCCAGTTAACCCAAGAACTGACCACCTCGCGATCCAACCCTCAACCCTCACCAGCCCTCATGGCTGAGCTCCAGCAACTCCGAGGGTTGGCCACGGAGCAGCAGCGTTCAGTGCAGTCCCTCACTCTTCAGCTCCAGAAAGTGGAGACCAGGGAAGAGGCGCTGAAGCTGGAGTCGCACCGCCTGAGGGACTTGCTGGAGAAAGAGTGCCGGATCGGAAGGGAGAAGGAGGAGCGATATATGCAGGTGAGAATTGAATAGGAATATTTTCATTAACTATGTGACCCCGGTCATATCACGATTTTATAAAGATATCAGAATACCTTTTTTTCGATCCAGTTGCAAAGGCCGTGGTCGGAAGACTAGCTCTAGTCTCAGCTAATGTCTGTCTACGCTTACAGTTTATGTTAATTCATAGCTATGGTAAATCGCGAGTGTTTAAAAATAATTGAATAGAAATAGTCCTTAAAGGATCGTTAAAATAAGGGTAGTCTCTCTTTCTTGTGCTAGTAAATTATTACAATGGTGTTAATAGTGTGTGCTAAAGGAATCCACGTTAAGAGAGAGATTGGGTAGTAAGTTTTCTAGTTTTTATCCCCAAAGATAGAATATAGATCTTTTGAGATATACAGGGTGGCGCATTCAAAACGGTTAGTATGGGAAAGTCTGAAACTATAAGAGAAACGAAGATTTGTTCTTAGGAACTTAAGCTGTAAAAATCTATATGAAACATGATGTCGTAAATGAATAAAATGCATTGTTTTGGCATACTTTAGTTTATCAAAATCAGTGACATGGTTCCTTAGAACAAAACTTCGTATCTCTTTTAGTTTCAGACTTTCCCATACTGACCGTTTTGAATGCGCCATCCT